>QRFJ01005007.1:0-100917 GCA_006176705.1 Cocos nucifera | reverse complement strand
CTGGTTCTTTGACCTGAGATGCATCGGCAGTTCACCTTGAGGGTGTTATAGTTTGACTACACCATTACTCGGTCTCCTAGCCATATGGAACCTGAGGTGTATTGGCTGTGACATGTATTTTAGACTGATTTCAAGATGGGAATCTATCTCCCGGTGGTAGAGGAGTAGCTATGATGATCATGAGAATCAAGTCAGAAATCATGGCCATGGTAGAGTGAATAATAGAAAGAGTTTCTATTTATATTTTCACATTGGCTCGAATCGATGATTACATCATATGAAGAGACTAGGTTTGACGAGTTACCTTAACCCTAATCTGATCGAGGCTCAAGATAGAAGAATTAATACACAGGTAGCTGCACAGAGGTTCGCATTCAGCTCTGATGGTTGCACAATACTGCTAGTGTCACCGGTGGATTTTGGGAGCAATAGAATGATTTAGATGATGATATTCTAGCTGTTCGAATCAGAAGGTTCTGATCCATCGAAAGGATTTCGATGATGTCTATAGATAGAGATCATGACAAATCCCATTACCATACAGAACTGAACCTAACTGGGTCACACAAAGGGTTTGAATCTGGTGATCATCAATTGAACTGATCTATTCAAGATCTAATGAGATTCAATTAGGTTCAAGGAAATCGTGCTAGCACTCGATTGAACTAACGTTTCTTCTTTTTCTATCATAAATAAGTTGTCCTGACTGAAGCCAAGGAGTTTTGCTCAATCAGAGGCCTCATATGGTCTGAACTGGAGGTGTCAAGTCAGAAAGGTGTCTTATTTGTAAGACATTACGGCATTTTTGGCACCTGCCTTTTTGTTCTTTGACTGGGTCAAACTACCTTACTGGGACTTCAAACGTTGACCATTGACCCTTGACTTGTGACCAGTCATGCATGGACCTTGGCCAGAACCTGCGAAGGCTTGAAACCCAACGCCAGAACCTGGCAAGGTAAGGGCGCACGCCTGGTGGCGTGAGGAGTGAGCGACCTCGACCTCCCTTTATAATCAGAGTTCTACTAAGAATCCAGGACTGTTTGGCGCCCGTCAAGGCAGGAATCCAGGGGTCTCTATTCAACCAATCATATTTAGATTGATTTCACAAAGGGTTGTGATTGGTGAGAGGAAGAGGGTTGGATCACAAGGGTTATAAATAAGACTGGCCCAACCTAATTCTAATGCTATTAATATCCCCAGCTCTCTCCCCTCTTCTCCATGCTAAACTTCTTACTCCTCTTGCTCTACGTCCAAAAGGTATTGGACTATTTGGTGTTCAGATCAAGGAAGGCGATCAAAAGCAAAAGTGCGCTGCTGCAAGGCGACTGCAGATCTCAAAAGAGTTTTGAAGATCCTCCAGATCAGATCCAGATCTGATTTTGGAGGTTGAGAGAAGAAGAGGTTCTCCAGTCCAACCTGAGTGGATACGGTAGAGGCCAGGCGCTTGCGTGGCTAAGATCCAGAACCTTTCGCTGCAATCAGGATCATCTATAGGGTAATAGGATTACCCAATTCAGGTAAATCGAATTTGATTTAATTTATCTTCTTTTATTTTATTTATTAAAATAATAAGAATCAGATCTAAAATATAAGATCTGATTAAGGTCAAAGAAAATTTTTGAAATATATCTCTTGATCTAATCAGATCTAGACGAACCTGGACCGGGAAATCAGGATTTCCCTTCATACACGTCATAAGAACACCCCATCGGATGGGAGGTAAGGGTCTTTAAATCCTTCTTCATTCTTATGACCAGACGGCAAAGAGGAACGTCTTATTCAGGAACATGCAATACTACAAATAGTTTTATCTATATCATATTCTTATCAGAATTAGATCTATCATGGATATTTTGCATACATTCATGATCAATCATGCATGTTTTTAGATTAAATTATCTCATAATAATCTAAAAAATTAGATTTTAAATTGAATCTAATTAAAATAATTCTAATCTAGACAACTATGTGACTATTCTATAATTAGTTTTAGACATGCATCATCATATCTATATGATGTTTAAAATTAATAATTTTTATTTGCTATTTTTTAGATATTATTATAATAATTATAATATCAAAAATAGTAAATATAGATCAAAATATGATTTAATCAAATTAAAATTGAAAACATGCAAGACTATTCTATAAAACTATTCTATTTTAGAACTAGTCATCATATTTTCTAATCTAGATCCAAATCATTGAATTTAATTTTTTCTGATTTAGATCTGATCACATATCATGTGACATCTGAAATTACCTATTTTTTTATTAAATAAATTTAAATCAAATCTAAATACTTTTAGAATCTTTGCTCTGATACCAGTTGAAGAAAAATCCTAATTTCTCGGATCAGGTTCGTTCATATCTGATCGGATCAAGAGATATATTTTAATTTTTTTTTCTTTGATCTTAATCAGATCTGGGATATTTTAAATCTAATTCTTATTATTTTAGTAATTAAAATAAATTTAAATAAATTAAATCAAATTTAATTTACCTTGAAGTGGGTAATCCTATTACCCGTTGATGATCCTGTAAGCAGCGGAAGGTCCTGGATCTAGCCATGAAAGTGCCTAGCCTCTACCAGTATCCACTCAAGCTAGATCTAGAGATCCTCTTCTTCTCTATCATGTCTCCAAAAATTAGATCTAGGTCTGATCTGGAGGATTTTCATAACTCCTTTCAAAGATCAGTAGTTATCCTTTGCAGCAGCGCAGCCTTCTATCTTTCAATCGCCTTTCTCTCATCTGGATTGCACCAACCAAGATCCAAACCACTTTGGACGTGGAGAGGAGAGGGAGAAGGTGGGTTTGGCATGGAGGAAGAGGGGAGAGGAGGCCTTGGAGCATGGGAATTGAATTCCTTTCCAATCATCATTTGAGTTGGGCGCAGGGTCTTATTTATAGACTACTTGTAATCCAACTCCTCTTCTTCCCAACCAATCACAACCCTTTGTAAACTCAGATCTAAATCTGATTGGTAGAAATAAAGTCCCTTGGATTCCTCCTTAGATGGTGCCTAAGACTATTCAAACTTAGTTCTTAGGAGAACTCTAATCGAAATCCAAAAAGGAGATGGAGTCCCTATCCAACAGGGACTCCTGGGCGCCTCCACCTTGGGCACATGCCAAGGGTGGCGTGCGTGCTCCTCCTTGCCAGATTCTGGTAGGGGGACAAGCCCCCACCAACTCTCCAATAGGTGCATGATACGTAGACAAATGTCAAAGTGTCAAAGGTCAACGTTTGATCAGTCAAATGTTAACTTTTGATCAAAGTCAAAGGATGAGAAATGGCAGGTGACCAAAAATGGTAGGTATTGTCTTACAAAATAGGACAACCCTTTTCTGACCTAGACAGGCTTCAATTAGGCCAAGTGAAGGCCTCTAAATGAGCACAAACTCCTTTGGCTCAGTCAGGAGAACTATTTATGATAGTAAAAGAAGAACGTTAGGTTCAATCGAGTGCTAGCACGATTTCTTTGAACCTAATTGAATCTCATTTAGATCAATTGAACTGGATTAGTTCAATTGATGATCACCATATTCAAACCCTTGTTTGTGTGACCCAGTTAGGTTCAATTCTATATGGTAATGTGATAAGTCATGATCTCTATCATCAACATCATCGAAACTTCTTTCGATGGATCAAAACTCTTCTGATCCAAATAGCTAGAATGATTGATCATCTATATCATTCTAATTGCTCCCAAAATCCACCAATGACACCTAGCAGTATATGGTGGCAACCCATCAAAGCTGAATGCGAACCTCTTGGTGTAGCTACCTATGTGATTAAGTTCTTCTATCTTGAGCCTCGATCAGATTAGGGTTAAGGTGAACTCGTCAAACCCTAGTCTCTGTCATATGATGTAATCATTTGATTCAAGTCCAATGTGAAAACCTAAATAAAAACTCTTTCTATTATTTCACTCTACCATGGTCATGGGCTTCTGGACTTGATTCTGATGATCATCATAGGGCTGCTCCTCTACCATCGAGGTAGATAAATTCTATCTTGATGCTATCCAGTTCCTACAATGAACATTGATAAGCATCATAAATTCACCAATAAAAGTATTAATTTATTAATTAATTTATATTAATTTTTAAGAATTATCAATCAATTTATATATAATTTTTGAAAAATTCATATTTTTATTAATTAAAAAATAATAAAAAAATAATAAAAAATAAAAAATAAAATTTTATTATCAATAGAAAGAGCTCATTTTTTTGATCACAACGAAATAAATTTTAAGTAAAACGGAGCTAAAATGGAAAAGATATGAATTTTTAAAAATATAAAATAAATAAAAATTAAATAGAAAAGAAAACGGCTTAGCCGACTCCACAAGCCGAGCCACCAAGCCAAACCAAGCCATCAAAGCCGACTCAGCCGTTGAAGCCATCAGCCAGTCCACGATCCAGGCGTGGATCGCCAGCTCAGCAAAATTCGGCGAATCAGACCTTGCCATGTGGTGAACCTAGACCCCTAAAGGGTCTACAAAAATTTATCACAGCTCACAAGGGTAATTTAGTCTTTTTGCTCGATAATAGAGGTGCTGATTGATTGCGGTGTGCGGTGCGGCCGGTCTACGTGGTCCATGGGAACAGTGATTGCACGATCGGACGGCTGTGGTTGCTTCCGAATTTTATTCAACTACAGACATCATGCGGATCACCATCGGACGGCAGCGCTCGATCCAGGCGACAATCCGATGGTCCAGAAAGCTCCTGACAATGATCAAACTCTCAGGCGCATGATTTGCAGCCAGATTTCCTCCATCAAGCATGATCGAACGGCCAGAATTTAATCCGACCCGATCTGAGCTGATCTGCATCCGATTTTGATGATTTTTGGACCGTTGGATTTCTATTGAATGATTGGATTTTATCAGATTTATTAGAGACGTATCATAGCTATTTTAATTTAAATTTTATTTAGATTTTGATTATTACAAAGGCCATTAGTCCCATATTGCCTAAAAGCAAACTTTTCAGCCCTCCTAGCTCTATAAAAAGGACCCCAGGCCTCCAAAAATCAATATCTTCGATCAAGGTGAAGCTTTGGTACAGGGCGAAGCTAGGGTATGGGTTAAAGGCTACTTCGAAGCAATGGGTGTCGAGAAGAAGAGCCAGGCTTCTACACCATCTTTCCGCCAATGCCGATCCAAGATCAGAGATCAGGCTATTTTATTCTTTTTAAATTCTATGTATTTAAATTTTGAAATTTTAATTAATAAAAATTTTATTTTTTTTTTTGCACTTTAATTTCTTGCTTTTTATTTTTATTGCAATTTAATTTTTGTACTTTAAATTATTGCGTTACAAGTAGATGCTAAGATCTAACTAATAGATCTTAGTACCAAATTTAAATTTCTGCATCCTTTAATTTTTACTTTTAATTTTCTGACTTCACTCCTAATTCCAAAAACTCAAATTCTTTTCTTCTTTTCTTTTCAAAAAATCAAAGATTTCAAATATAAAAATACTACCTTCCCTATGGATTCGATCCGACTCACTGCTATCTACGCAATTTCAATGATTTTAAGAAGTCGGATTAAACTGATAAACACGGTGTCTTAACGACAACATCGCATTCGTATCAAATATGCTATAGCCAACATACACCTCAGGGTTCCATATGGATAGGAGATTGAGTAATGGTGTAGTCAAACTATAACACCCTCAAGGTGAACTATCGATGCATCTCAGGTCAAAGAACCAGACACAGCACTGCAGCATCGAGTCAGTCATTGATAAGAAGGTAGACTTCCTAATGACTACTCGAGGTGGTCATGCTCAGTGCCCTCATTCTCTAACGAGTACCTATACTCTCACTTTGGTGTCTCCACACCATAGACTCAAGACTCATCTACTAAAGAGAAGCGATTGTACATCAATCTTTCGGATCAATCACCATCCTCATGATGATCCTCTGGTCAGGAGCATTTTATGAGTTAATAATGATTATTCATTTCTTAAATTTTTAACTCTTAAAAATATGAATTATCATTACCATTAACTCAAAGGATGTATCACAGACACTTAATACACATATGTTATAGAAAATAACCCATTTTATTTATTTTAGTTAAAATTATAATTTTGCCCCTAGAAGTGTATTACAAGTGTCAGCTAATTCTGGCTTCTAGGGCACATATATCTAACACAACCTTCTTTTTGAATCCTTTCTGCTTGCCTTCTTCTTAGAGATCCCATCCACAAGAAGAATAGGAGCCCTATCTTTCTTGATATGGCTTTCTACAGTTCTGAGCATATTTAGTAGCTCAGGTAATGAAGAATTCAGTTTGTTCATGTGATAGTTCACGACAAACTGAGAAATTGATTTTGGGAGTGATTGCAGGATCAATTCCTGACTTAACTCTCCATCCATTACAAAATCTAATTGACTTAATCAAGTGATTTGGTCAATTACCATCAAAATATGATTTTGTATGGATGTTCCTTCTGTCATTCTTGCATGAAATAATTGCTTAGATATCTCATATCTAGCAGTCCTACTATGCTCTCCATAAAGCTCTTTTAGATTGAGCAATATGGATTGAGTGTCCATGCTATCATGCTGCCTCTGTAATTCATTATTCATAGAGGCAAGTATGATGCATTTGACAGTAAGAAAATCATTTTGCCACATCTTGTATATGGACTTATCTTCATCTATGGCATCATTTTCTAATGGCTTAGGATCAGGGGCATCAAGAATATAGGAGAGTTTTTCTTGACTGAGTACTATTTTTAGGTTTCTCAACCAGTCAACATAATTTTGATCAGTCAATTTATTTGAATCCAAAATTGAACGTAATGAAAGTGAAGAAGCCATTTAATCTACATAATAAAGAACAATATATAAGCAAATAATTCATGATGACAAACATAATTAAATTAGGACTTTAATTTAATTATGTCTTCCACTAAAAATCATAACCCTCTTATTGATTTTCTTAGTGAGAATAAGATCCTAATTCCTTATAAAAAGTCTTGTGGTTGCACAACAAACCTTTTATAAGTTCAAAGGTAGGAAACTCTTTTTAATTGCATTTTATATAACTCTCAAAAACTTTTGCCTCTAAAACATTAATAGCCTTGTGTTAGGACAACAAACTTTAATGTTTTACTTTAAGTAGAACCCTTCATTTCTATACAGACAAAAATGAAATATAACTACTTTTGTGGTTACACAACAAAGTTTATTCAAAATACTGTAAGCATCTTAACGCACTAGATTAATATTACATCTTTCCCCATGATAGATCTTGTGGTTACACAACAGAACTAATATAGTTTTGGACATAATAAGAAAATAGTACGATGGAAGGGCTTAATGTAGTGAATATAATATTAAACATTTCAATCTGGAATTAAATTAATCAAATCGGTCAGGTAAATGGGAGAGAAATGAGAGTCCCTCCATTGCTTTCCTTAGACACCAATAAATTTGGCAAGGTCAGACAATGAAACCAATTAAAAATCATGTTCTCTTTACAAATCATGAACCAATTTTCGTAGAAATCGATAGATCAATTAGATATCCTGACTGATTTAGCTATAGATTAATTACACTACAACTAAATATAATTTTTTATAGAGGGATTTAAAAGGTCTGGATGTACATACTGATTTAAATCAAACTAAATGCCTAATAGCATCAAATATAATAAAAAATATATATCTATTAAGATGTATAATTATTCTAGGACAACCATCATTATATAGTGAATACTCTCCACTATATCAGGGCAACCTTTACAGAATAATATATACAACAAAATCTCATTATGATAAGTAAAACAATATGATCTCATCATATAAATAGAAACATGCTAAAAATATTATACCATATTTTTCATTTATGCTATTATGTTATAAGCAAAGAATTATATGATTTAATCTAATAAGGCTCGCTCTGATACCACTATTGGGTTTGGTGTACAGGGCGGAAGTATTGATTTCAAAGCAAAATATAAAATCAAAATAAACCAAACCCAAAACCCTAGGACCATCTTATTAGCAATTTAATAATATAACAAGCATTTGTAATATAAAAGAAAGTATTAGAATATACCTCTTATCGCTAAAACCTAAATTAACCCTGATTGTCGGTAGTAGTCTATCAGGGGTTCCACCAGGTGCCCACGTATTCACCCTCCAACATTGATCCTCATAGAGACTTGATCGAGACATCAGCACCTCTGATTTATAAAATTAAAATTCTTATAATAAGAATTTCAATTAAATGGGCAAGACCTTCTTAAGCCTTTATGTCACCTTCCTTGCCTTTCCTTATCTATCTTTCTTTTTCTTTTGTCTTCTTAAGTTTCCTTCCTAATCTCTTAGTCTTAAGATGACTTCTTGTTCTTATAAAGATAATGTCTAGACAAGAGAAAGGAAGAAAGAAAATTGGATAAAAAGAAACTCTTGTAAGAAAGAAAAGATAATATTTTTCTTAACCCAAACTCTTGATGCGCACCCTTATTTATAAATACGTAAGGATGCCAACAAAAATCTCACGCCCTTTCCTTATCCATTTCTCATGCCCCATCAGCCAATCTCATGCCTCATCAGTAAAAAAATGTGATATAGACTTAGTCCTAGAGGTGCCTTAAAGTAGAAGGACTCTTGGACTAATTCTACATAAGTTTTTACGAAGAGTCGCAATGCATCATCTTTGGTGCCTACCTTTTCATCCATTAGATCATGATACAAAGCCATCCAATGGCTCTAAGAAGGGATGCCCAATCAGCAAGAAGGTGTGGAGATAATCTTTGAGCAGTCAAAGTCCTAAGAGACTTCGACTTGGTCCAAGAGACGTCAAGGAGGAGTAGGCGACATGGAGTCTTGGGCGGCAAGGGGTTTTGGGCGACAAAATCATCATGGGCAAAAAATTTAAAAGGAAAAAGAAGTCTTTCATCTATAGAAGGACTCTTCTATGCCTCATATCTGATGTGCATGCCAAAAAAATTACATGACATAATATATGGAAAAAGTCAAAGAAGGTAGGCGCCATCTTATTGCATGCGCCAACGAGTCCTTTGTGCATGAAATTCTTTCCATGCACAAGAGAGAGACTATCTAGCATGTGGGATGCTGGTAGGTGGTGCCCAATCTGAAGCCCAATCAATCTAGGTTAATCTAACTCAAGACCAAATCCTATTTGGCTCAAATTGGATCTAAATTAGCCCAAATCGAAAGCTGATTTGAATCCAATTCGAATCCTGGTGCTAGGGTTTGCTATATGTGCTAGCATATTCATCTTACAAACATGATCTAATCTAATTAGACCCTTAATCAATTCTCTTTGTGCGTGATCCATTGGATTCCACATCTAATCATCAGTAAGTCAGGGTGTGATTTGACCTAATTTGGTTAGAAATCAATCAAACCGATTTAGGTCAAAACTAGCCAACCCAATTTGACTTAATTTAGAACACTTTCTAACTTAATGATCAAATTAAAATTTTAACTTGATCGAACTCACAAGACCTGATTGATGTCTAGCAACGTATCATGACTACCCGAAAGATGTAAAATTTTGATGGAAATACCAAACATACCCTTCAGTGAAATTTACCATGCAACTAGATCCTTCGATCTACCTGCATCCTGAAAATGACTCTGGGTATGGAAATATGTCAACCCTAATATCATATTCATTTTTCTTTCAATGATAATGATTTATTTAATAAAATATTAGAAATCATTTCTAATTTTTACCATGCTTTGATCAAAGTCTTCCTGAATCATTATTTGTTAGAAGTAGGTAGGATGCTATTTCCTCTTACCAGGAGTGATCGATTCCTTATTAACCTACTCACAATCTTCATATATATAATTTACCATATCCAGATCATCCCGTACATAACTAAGTCATGAATGAGTATGAACTAAAATATAGATTTATATATATAAGATTCTATGGTAGTTTCAGGTCAAAAGATTACATGCACAAATTCCACTATGAGAACCATCTATTGACACGTAGATAAGACTCCATTAGATATTCTCAATTTGGATCAATTCAGTGAACTCATTCTCTAATGAGCACCCACATTCTTGTATTAGTGCCATACACAAGTTATTATGAGATCAATCACCCTCTCTTTGAGCATACAAAGAATGTGCTAGTCTTACCGAAAAATATTGATCCCTAACTTAATGTCCCATTGACTAGGAATATTTAAATTAGGGTTTCAAGATTTTAGGTCTCACTAGTATGATCTCATCATAATCCTAAAATCATAGCCCTAATTTAGAGGGTTCATCATAATCTTAAATAAATAATAAGACACTGCATATGATGAAATAAATGCCTTTTATTAAAAATGTCATTACATGAGTCTGGAAGACAAAGAACACCCCAAAAAATAAATTGGCTTTAGGGTATATTCCTTTCAGACCTAGGTAAAGAACGTTTCATTTTTGTTTTTAAGGTCTATAGAGATAGACTAAAGAGGATGCTGGGTCTTTCACATAGAGGAGGTGCTGAAAAGGTTCAACATGGTGAACTCTAGGTCCAGAGGTATGCAGACTCAAACTTTATGTTTGACATAGATGATCAAAAGTCGACATCTGAAAGTTTAATCCTATGCACTGATGGTACTGTAAGTTGAAAATGTTTCAAGAGGATGTTTCCACCTCATCCATGATTGCCTTGAGAAGGAACACATCGAGGTTAAGAGAGTCGACTCCGTAGACCATGCGATTTATCAAATGATGAATCCTTTAGGCCGGCAGAAGATCCAAGCCCACCTTGAGAAGATGGAACTTAGATTTATAGCCAATTTGCTTTAGATCAAGTGGGAGTTTGTTAGATGTGTGCCCTAGAAACCAGATTGGCTGACACTTGTTAAATACTTTCTAGGAATATTTTCATAATTTTGATATAAAATTAATTAAAGAATTATTTATTCTATCACATTGTGTATTAAAGTGTCTATGATACATTCATTGAGTTAATAGGCATGATAGCACATATTCTTAAGAGTTGAGAATTTAAGGCATGAGTTATCATGATTAACTCATAAATTGCTTTCGATCATAGGATCATCATGAGGATGGTGATTGATCCAAAAGATCAATGTGCGATCATTTTCTTAGGATAGATAAGTCTTGAGTCTACGGTCTAGAGATATCGAAGCTAGAATACAGATACTCGTTAGAGAATAAGGGCAACGAGCATGACCACCTCGAGTAGTCATAAAGGAGCCTACCTTCTCGTCGATGACTAGCTCGATGTTGCAGCGTGTCTAGTTCTTTGACCTAAGGTGCACTGATAGTTTACCTTAAGGATGTTATAGTTTGACTACACCATAACTCGATCTTCTAGTCATTCGAAATCCTAAGGTATACATTGGCTATAGCATGTTTATTATAGGAATTGGATCGCACCAAGATGGAATCTATCAACCTCGATAGAGGAGGAGTAGTCCTATAATGATCATAAGATTGAGTCCTAAAGTCCATGGCCATGGTTGTGTGAAATAATAGAAAGGAGTTTCTATTAGGATTGCACATCGGACTCGAATTGAATGATTCATTCATATGATGGGTGTTGGGTTTGATGAGTTTACCTTAACCCTAATCCCATCGGAGCTCATGATAGAAGAACCCAATCACATAGGTAGCTACATCGAGAGGGTCGCTACTCAATTTTGGTGGATTGCCACCATATACTACTAGGTGTCACTAGTGAATTTTAGGACTAATTAGAATTGTCTTGATGATCGACGATACTAATTGGATGAATCAAAAGAGTTCTGGTCCATCAAAAGATGTTTTGATGATGTTGATGTCGATGATAGAGATCATGACATGTCCCATTACCATACAGAACTAAACTTAACTAAGTCACACAAATAAAGGTTTGGGTCTGGATGTCAACAATTGAGCTAACCCAGTTTGATTGATTTGGATTAGATCCAATTAGGTTCAAGAAAATTATGCTAGTACACGATTGAGCTTAACATTCTTCTTCTATAGTCTTTCTGGATCATCTCGACTGAGCCAAATGGGATTTGGCTCATCCAGGAGCCTTGTATGTATTTATCCTAGTCTGACTGAAACTTATCCAGATTAGAAAAGTCTTGTCCAAACCTGATCTAGACTTATCCTAATTCATCGAATGAAAATAGGACAAGACTTGCTAATTTATGGAACTATGTGGACAAGACTTATCCAAGAACTCTATAAAAATTTATCTTGATTTGACTAGATCTTGTCCTAACCTGATCAAGACATCTCCTATATCCCATAAGATGGAAACAAGATAAGAGTTGTCTTTGCTAGATTAGGACTTGTTCTAAAATCATGAGATGAAAATTGGACAAGCCTCTCCCAAAAATTCTAGATGGATTTTTTTTGATCTAACCGGATCGTGACCTGACCTAATCAAGGCTTGTTCTAACTTGATTAGGACTTGACCTAATTTCATTGGATGGGACTTAAAAAATATTTATCCAAAATCCCATGAGATGGGAATAGGATAAGGGTCAAATGTTGACCCAGTATGCTAGAAAGAAGTGATATGGCATGCACCACCAACATATATCTAAGGGCGCATGTCCATATGGAATTTACGTGAGGCCATGCACCCCATATGGATATGTATGGATGCATCCCATTCAAATCAAGTTTGAATGGGTCAAAAGTTTGAATAGTTCAAACTCTTGGGAGATAAGAGTTGTGCACCAACTTAATCTTATCCTAAACTATTCCATGCCATATCCCTTTATTTTTGTGCAACAAAAATCTGAGAAAAGGGGTGTGGAGCATGGAGGTCATGGTAGAGTCCTTTTGCTTGTTGGCTTTGACCTGTTCAAAGTCACATGCGAAGGAACTCTTGCTTGGGTCTATAAACAGGACCCTGCACAAGCTGTTGTGTATAGAAAATTCTCTATGGTGAAGCCCTACCAAAATCACCATCTCCATGCCTTCCTCATCTAATCCTCTCCCTCTTCTCCATGCCTAAGAGTTAGGCAAAATCTATGAGTAAAGATCAAGTCTCATTGGCATGAAGATCAGTGCGAGATGATGGTGTTCGTAAGACGAATGTGCAGCCTTTGGAGTTTATTTTGAAGGCTCTACGGAAAGACATCAGATCTGATCTTTAGAGATCAGATCCAGAAGAAGGAGACTTTTAGATCTGACCCAAGTGGATACCGGTAGAGGTTAGGCACATGCGCGGCTCAATCAAAAACTCAGATCAATCGTCAAATCATCACAATGGGTAAATGATTTACTCGATCAGGTGATAACTATTATCACTATTTTTAGTTTTATTTTACTTATTATTGGTGCAGAATCTAGTTGATGCTAGATCAAGCTAGAGTGGAGGAGGACGAGGTCACCGTCAGTGGCCTACAAAATAAAATTCCATCCAGAGTCGGTGGTGGTGGCTCCGGCAGGACCCTTTGATGATCAAGTCAGCTATTCTGGCCAATAGAAATGGAGTGCTCAGAGAGGAGTTCGATAGTATTTTAGGAAGAAAAAGAAAGCTTAGAGATAACGTATCTGGAGGATCCCTTTTTATAGATGGAGTTTGTTATAACTGTCCTGATAAATGACCGTCGTAACCATTCTGATAAATGCCGATCGTGATTGCCCTAATAAATGCCGATCATGATTGTCTTGATAAATGACAATTATAATTATCATGATAATTGTTACCATTCAGTAGTGGGATCACCTATAAGAATCCATCTGAAAGAATAGTCTATAAGGAGTTTGGCTTCCATAAAAGCCCGACTGCTGGAGGAGTTCGGAAGGAGTTTGGCTCCCGTAGGAGTCCGACTGCTGGAGTAGTTCGAAAGAAGTTTAGCTCCCGTGGAAGCCCACTATTGGAGGACTTTAGCTCCCGTAGAATTCTGACTACTAAAGGAGTCTGAAAGGAGTTCAGCTCCCATAGGAGTCCGACTGTTAGAGAAATCTCGAAAAAATTTAGCTCCCATAGAAGCTCGATTGTTGGAGGAATCTGGAAGGAGTTTGGCTCCCATAGAAGCCCGACACTGGAGGAGTCCGAAAGGAGTTTGGCTCCCGTAGGAGCCCGACTGCTTGAAAAATTTGGAAGAAATTTGGCTTCCATAGAAGCTCGATTGTTGGAAAAATTTGGAAGGAGTTCGACTCCAATAGAAGCCCTACTGCTGGAGGAGTTCGGATGAAGTTTGGCTTCCGTAGGAGCTCGACTGCTGGAGGAGTCTTGAAAGAGTTTGGCTCCCGTAGGAGCTCGATTACTGGAGGAATCTGGAAGGAGTTCGGCTCCCATAGAAGTCCGATTGCTAGAGGAATCTGGAAGGAGTTCGACTCCCATTGAAGCCCGACTACTGTAGGAGTTTGAAAGAAGTTCAGCTTTCGTAGGAGCCCGACTGTTGGAGGAGTTCGGAAGGAGTTTGGCTTCCGTACGAGCGTGATTACTGAAGAAATCTAGAAGGAGTTCAGCTTTTGTAGAAGCCCAAGTACTGGAGGAGTCTAGAAGGAGTTTGGAAGGTCGACCACTGGGGAAGTTTGGCTAGGGCTCGGCCATTGTGGAGTTCGATTGGGTTCGGAGTCCAACTGAAGGAGTTCGGCCATTGGACGAGTTCGGCCACTAGAGGATCTCAGATGGGGTTCGACCGCTGGGGTGAGAATTCTCGATCGAAGCTCTTTCGTGATTACCAGCTGCATTAAGCTAAGCATCACTTTGGTGAGAGCATGATTTATCCCCAACAATAGTCCTTCCACTCTTGAGTTTGAAGTTCGAAGGAAGGGAGTACCAAAAAAGTGACTGCCAAAGTCTTTTTTTGGGATCTACAATTGTTGATGTTGAAGCGCGGGAGAGATCTTATCTCCAACCGAGGTTGAAGGAAATCTTATCTCCTGTTGATGTTGAAGTTAAGGCTCAGGTGCAATAGGGCCATTGTTAGAGCCTCTCCTCTCACCTTATCTAAAATGAACGAGGCCTTCGACCTTGCTCACGCTAGGATGAGGTTCTCCTCCTGTTCCTAACGGACTGTGGGGGCACATAAAGGCCATTGTCAGGGCCTCTCCCCCCATCTCATCTTAAGTGAATGAGGATTTTGACTTTGCTCACATTAGGATGAGGTTCTCCTCCTATTCCTAATGGGCTATGGGGGCACATAAGGGCCGTTGTCAGGGCCTCTCCCCACATCTCGTCTTAAAATGAACGAGGTCTTCAACTTTGCTCGTGTTAGGATGAGGTTCTCCTCCTATTCCTAACGGGCTATGGAGGCACATAAGGGTCGTTGTCAGAGCCTCTCCCTCCATCTCATCTAAAATAAATGAGGTCTTCGACTTTGCTCGCATTAGGATGAGATTCTCCTTCTATTCCTAATGGGCTATGGGGGCACATAAGGGCTATTGTCAGGGCCTCTCCCTCCATCTCATCTAAAATGAACGAGGTCTTTGACTTTGCTCGCATTAAGATGAGATCTCCTTCTATTCCTAACGGATTGTGGGGGCACATAAGGGCCATTGTCAGGGTCTCTCTCCTCATCTCATCTTAAATGAATGAGGTCTTCAACTTGCTCATGTTAGGATGATGTTCTCCTTCTATTCCTAACATGGTCACTATTGATTGCTTCTTCTCTATCATCATTCAACTTTTGCACCAAGAAATAATAATATTGAAATGAAGGAGTTTTATTATGAAAAAATTACTCATAGTACATCCTCAGATTTTTTGAGTTCCATGATTGTGGAAGCATTATTCCTCTGAGCTCCTTCAGACGATATGATTCGGGCCGGATGGCCTCCACCACCTCATATGGGCCTTCCCAATTTGGGGTGAGCTTCCTCTAGCTCCGAGGCTGAGAGACGTCGACTCATCAAAGTACTAAGTCCCCCACTAAATGTTTTACTCCTGACTCTGGAGTTACAGTACCAAGCCACCTTTCGTCTGTTGGCAGCCATTTGACCTTAAGCTTTCTCTCTTTTCTCTTTCAGTAGGTCAAGTTTGACTCTGAGGTTCTGTGGGTTGTTCTACTCATTAAAGGCCACAATCCGTGCTGACGGGAGCTTAAGTTCAATTGGGATGACTGCCTCTATTTCAAAAGCCAAGGCGAATAATGTTTCCCCAGTTGGCAGCCTTTGAGTAGTTTGGTATGCCCAGAGAATGTGGTAGAGTTCGTTCACTTAGGCCTCCTTTGCTTTGTCAAGTCTTGTCTTAATACCTTATAGTAGAGTCCAGTTGATTACTTTAGCTTCTCCATTTGCCTGTGGGTGAGCTACCGATGTGAAGTAGTGGAAGATATTTAGGTCTTCGTAGAAGTCGACAAACCTTGTTCCGATGAATTATCTTCTGTTATCGATTATAAGGGTTCGGGACAGACCAAATCGATAGACGATTGACTTTTCGATGAAGTTTTGTACCTTAGCCTCGGTAATTTTGGCTAGAGGTTTGGCTTTGACCCATTTGGTGAAGTAGTCGATCGCTACCAGGAGAAACTTCCATTGTCCGGATGCTGTCTAAAAGGGCCAAGTATGTCCATTACCCAATATGCAAATGGCTAGGGTGCACTTACTGGAGTAAGCTCGAAGGTCGGCCATCTCTATATGCTCGCATTCTTCTAACAGCGGTCACATTTTCTTACGTAGTCCATAAAATCATGGTATAAGGTTGGCCAATAATAACCTTATCAATGTAGTTTTTGCGATAGGGATCTGGCTCCTGTTAGATATATGTGCCCTAGAAGCCAGAATTGGCTGACACTTGTAATACACTTCTAGGGGCAAAATTGTAATTTTGACTATAATTTATAAAATGGGTTATTTTCTATCACACCTGTGTATTTAGTGTCTGTGATACATCCTTTGAGTTAATGGTAATGATAATTCATATTTTCAAGAGTTGAAAATTTAAGACATGAATAATCATTATTAACTCATAAATAGCTCCCGACCATAGGATCATCACGAGAATGGTGATTAATCCGGAAGGTTGGTGTACGATCGCTTCTCTTTAGTAGATGAGTCTTGAGTCTACGGTGTGGAGACACTGGAGCGAGAGTACAGGTACTCGTTAGAGAACGAGGGCACTGAGCGTGACCACCTCGAGTAGTCATTAGGAAGTCTACCTTCTCGTCAATGACTGACTCGATGCTGCAGTAGTGTGTCTGGTTTTTGACCTGAGATGCATCGGCAGTTCACCTTGAGGGTGTTATAGTTTGACTACACCATTACTCGATCTCCTAGCCATATGGAACCCTGAGGTGTATGTTGGCTATAGCATGTTCATTGTAGGAACTGGATTGCATCAAGATGGGATCTATCTACCTCGGTGGTAGAGGAGTAGCCCTATGATGATCATGAGAATCAAGTCCAGAAATCCATGGCCATGGTAGAGTGAAATAATAGAAAGAGTTTCTATTTAGATTTTCACATTGGACTCGAATCGAATGATTACATCATATGATAGAGACTAGGGTTTGACGAGTTCACCTTAACCCTAATCTGATCGGGGCTCAAGATAGAAGAACTTAATCACACAGGTAGCTGCACCAAGAGGTTCGCATTCAGCTCTGATGGGTTGCCACCATATACTGCTAGGTGTCACTGGTGGATTTTGGGAGCAATTAGAATGATTTAGATGATCGATCATTCTAGCTGTTCGAATCAGAAGAGTTCTGATCCATCGAAAGGAGTTTCGATGATGTCTATGATAGAGATCATGACATATCCCATTACCATACAGAACTGAACCTAACTGGGTCACACAAATAAGGGTTTGAATCTGGTGATCATCAATTGAACTGATCTAGTTCAATTGATCTGAATGAGATTCAATTAGGTTCAAGGAAAATCGTGCTAGCACTCGATTGAACCTAACGTTCTTCTTTTACTATCATAAATAAGTTGTCCTGACTGAGCCAAAGGAGTTTGTGCTCAATCAGAGGCCTTCATATGGTCTGACTGGAGGTTGTCCAAGTCAGAATAGGTTATCTTATTTGTAAGACATTACCTGCCATTTTTGGTCACCTGCCATTTCTTGTTCTTTGACTTTGGTCAAAAGTCTACCTTTGACTGGTCAAACGTTGACCATTCACCCTTTGACTTTTGACCACATGTCATGCACCTATTGGAGAGCTGGTGGGGGCCTGTCCCCCTGCCAGAACCTGGCAAGGAGAAGGGCGCACGCCAAGGGTGGCGTGAGCCCAAGTAGGAGGCACCTAGGAGTCCTTGTTGGACAAGGACTCCACCTCCCTTTTGGATTCCAATCAGAGTTCTACTAAGAATCTAGTTTGACTGGTCTTAGGCGCCCTCTAAGGAGGAATCCAGGGGTCTCTATTCCAACCAATCAGATTTAGATCTGATTTCACAAAGGGTTGTGATTGGTTGAGAGGAAGAGGAGTTGGATCACAAGAGGTCTATAAATAAGACCCTGCGCCCAACCCTAATTCCAAGTAAGAGTGAATGCTATTAGACACGCCCCAAGGCTGCCTCTCCCCTCCTTCTCCATGCCATAGTCTCTTCTCCCCTTGCTCTCCACGTCCAAAAGGTGTTTTGGACTTTGGTTGGTGCGATTCAGATCAAGGAAAGGCGATCAAAAGCAAGAAGGCTGCGCTGCTGCAAAAGGACGACTGCAGATCTTCAAAAGAGTTTTGAAGATCCTCCAGATCAGATCCAGATCTGATTTTTGGAGGTGTGATAGAGAAGAAGAGGATCTCTAGATCCAACCCTGAGTGGATACCGGTAGAGGCCAGGCGCTTGCGTGGCTAGATCCAGAACCTTCCGCTGCAATCAGGATCATCTACAGGATAATAGGATTACCCAAATCAGGTAAATTGAAATTTGATTTAATTTATCTTGTTTTATTTTATTTATTAAAATAATAAGAATCAGATCTGAAACATATCAAGATCTGATTGAGATCAAGAGAAAATTTTTGAAATATATCTCTTGATCTAATCAGATCTGGACGAACCTGGATCCGGAAAATCAGGATTTCCCTTCAACTGGTATCAGAGCCATGGTTCTAGAATTGTTTAGATCTGATTTTAATTTTATTTTAATTAGAAAATAAAGTGATTTCAGATGTCACATGAGATGTGATCAGATCTGAAATCAGAAAAATTAAAATTAAATGATTTGGATCTAAGAACATGAAGATATGCATGACTAGTTCTAGAATAGAATAGTTCTATAGAATAGTTTTGCATGTCTTTGATTTAATCTGATTAAATCATATTTTAGATCTTCTTATTTACTATTTTCTGATATTATAAGTGTTATAATAACATCTGATAAACAGCAAATAAAAATTATTTAATTTTAAATATCATATGAGATATGATAGATGCATGACTAGACTAGTTGTAGAATAGTTCTACATAATTGTCTAGATTAGAATTTATTTTGATTAGATCAATTTAAATCTAATTTTTTAGATTATTATGTGATAATTTAGATCTGAAAATATGCATGATTTGATACATGAGATGTATGCAAAATATGCCTTGATTAGATCTAAATTTGTATATGAGATATATGATATAGATCTATAACTGTTTTGTAGTATTTACATGTTCCTGATTAAGGCGTTCCTCTTGGCCGTCCGGTCATAAGAACGAAGAAGGGTTTAAAGGCCCTCTCTTCCCATTCGATGGGGTGTTCTTATGATGTGTAGGGGTGCTGCGTGTTCGTCCTTAATCAGAAACCCAAAACTTACTTTCTGCAAAACCCTAGATCCTGAAACCCTAGGATTTATTGTGCATATTTTGTTTATGAACCCAACTTAATTAAGAATTAAGTTTATGGAATATTAATTAGGTCTAAAATTGAGAATTTCAGATCTAAGACATATTCATAATACTGGGTTCGGGCTTGGGTAGCTCAATTAGGTCTAAGCGGTTGATCAAACCGAATCAAGAGTTGGTTAGATGGGATCAACAATGCTTAAATTGACCAGCCTAATAGGATTAAGTCTGGGTCAAGATCGAGTCACGATCAAGCAAGACCTAATTAGGCTCAGAGGTTAGAGTCTGGATTGTAGGCTAACCCAATTGGTTCTGACTCAACAATTTGGTGTCTAAGGTAAGTTTGGCACAGACGACCGACTGGTTTTTAATTGGAAGCTACTCGACCTGAATGCGTTCTTGTGCGAGTTAACGGCATATTCCTTCCACCGGTCTCACTTACCTGGCCATATCTGTTGACACAGTTCTGATCTGAGGTGGTCAATAATCCGAGCTGAACCCATGCCACTAGGTTAGTCATAATTGTTATGACTAAGCCAAGTCTAGTTTAATGAGACCTGAATCAATTCTCCCTAAGAAAAGATTAAGTCTGAGGTCTTCCACCATTGTAGACGTGCGGGCCCTTCCCGGGGTTGATTGTTCTCGGCTGGATACAGTGGCTCAGTTGCACCGGGAAGACGCAACCATGTCTATTAGGCATTGGATGCTATGGGCTGGAGGATGAGTTGGGCTCAATATTTCGGATACGGTGAGAGACTCAATTAGGAACCCAGTCTATGCAAATGGTGGGTCTGACTTAACTAAGGAGTGGATCAATATTCCGGATACGGTGAGATTCATGAATTAGAGACCAAGTTTGGGTGCACCATGATTAGAGAATCATTGAACAAGAGTTGTTCACTCATTGGCTAACCCATCACCAATAACTGTTAGGTGAGGTGATGAGTCAGTTGGTGAGACCGCACCACCCACTAGAAATCATCAATCGCGGAGATTTTCGCATCTCTACAGAGGGAGTGTAGGGATCCGAGAAAATAGTGGGAGCTAATTTGTTTAAAAATAAAATCCCTAAACAAATTGGTCAAGTCAAAATTACAGTATCTAACTAGAATCTTTGACTCTCTACAGGAAAATGTCTGCGTCCAACCCACTTGGCACGTATCCTAGACACACATAGACTGACTGGACCCAATTATAAAGATTGGCTCAGGAACTACAAAATTATTTTGGGTTCAGAGAAGTTAACACCATGTTTTGGACCAGGACCCTCCCACCTTACCAGCTCGTCCATCCACTGAACAGAGAGCGTCTCTGGAAAAATGGATTGACGAAGATAATAAGGCCAGATACTTACATGTTGGGCTCGATGTCTGATGAGCTCCAGCGCCAACATGAAGATATCGGGACTGCTCGCCAAATGTTGGCTCACCTGCAGGAGATGTTTGGTGAACAGAGTCGCGCAGCCAAATATCAAGTCACGAAATGACTTTTTAAGGCTAAGATGCGTGATGGGCAGTCAGTCCAAGATCACTGTCTGACAATGATCAAGGACATGGAAGAGCTTGAGAAGCTCGGTGTGAAGTTGGACTTGGATTTGCAGAACGATATTATTCTGCAATCCTTGACTGATGCATATGGGCAATTCATCATGAATTACCACATGCATAAACTTCAAAATTCCTTGGCCGAGTTGAATGAATATGCTGGTTACCGCTGAGCTTTCTATGAAAGGTTCTAAAGGCTCAGTTCTTGCTATGGAACGGACTTCTTCCAAAAGAAAGTCTTATGGAAAGAAAAAGAAGTCTGTGAAAAAAGCAAAAGGTGGAAGGATCAAAGAAGAAGAAGGCAGAACCGAAGAAGAAAGGTCCGATGGCAAAGGAAAGTGTTTCCATTGCAACAGCGACGGCCATTGGAAGCGGAACTGCCCTACTTACCTGGCCACCCTGAAGAACAAGAAGGAAGGTCCTTCTGGAGGTATGCTCGTTATTGAGTCTAACCTTACGGTTTCTTCTGCATCCAGTTGGGTGCTTGACTCTGGTTCTAGTGCTCATCTGTGCACTTCTATGCAGGGTCTTGAGGATAGCAGGAGGCTGAGGGATGGAGACATGATCCTACGCATCGGTAATGGAGCAAGAGTTGCTGCAGTAGCCGTGGGAACATACCCTCTTCGATTACCATCTGGTTTAGACTTAGTTTTAAAAGACTGTTATTATGTGCCTGCAGCTAGCAGGAATTTGATTTCTGTTTCATGCTTAGCACAAGAAGGTTATGTGATCACCTTCTTTAAGGACCATTGTAACATTCTTTATGAAAGAAATAAAATTGCAAATGGTTTCCTTATTAATGGTCTTTATCAGTTACATATTGATGTACCTGTTTTAACTATCGAGCAAAACGTGAATGCCAAACGACCTAGGGATAGTCCAAACGACAGATATCTATGGCACCTGAGATTAGGTCATATAGCAGAAGATAGGATTAACAAATTGGAGAAAAATGGGCTATTGAGTCCATTGACTTTTGAGTCATATCCAACTTGTGAATCTTGTCTTCAAGGCAAAATGACTAAACTCCCTTTTGTTGGACATGGGGAGAGGGCCACAGATCTCCTTGCCCTAGTACATACTGATGTGTGCGGCCCATTTGATGTGCCGGCTAGAGGCAATTTTGTCTACTTCATTACCTTTACCGATGATCTGTCTAGGTATGGGTATGTGTATCTTATGAGACACAAGTCTGAAGCCTTTTGAAAAGTTCAAAGAATTCAGACATGAAGTAGAAAAACAAACTGAAAAACCCATTAAGGTTCTTCGATCAGATCGAGGAGGTGAATACCTTAGCCGGGAATTCCTAGACTATCTTAAGGAAAATGGCATAGTCTCTCAATGGACTCCACCAGGAACACCTCAACTCAACGGGGTTTCAGAACGGAGAAAATCGGACTCTATTGGATATGGTTCGATCCATGATGAGCTTCACAGACCTCCCTGATTTTCTTTGGGGACATTCATTATTAACTTCAATCTATTTACTGAATAGGGTTCCCTCTAAAACCGTTCCTACCACACCGTATGAGATATGGCACGGTAAGAAACCAAGTCTGAGTCATCTCAGAATTTGGGGTTGTCCGGCTTATGTCAAAAGACAACAAGCGGACAAGTTAGAGTTTAGGTCCTTTAGAGCTCGATTCATAGGATATCCTAAAGAGTCATTAGGATACTATTTCTACATTCCAGAAGACCACAATGTGATTGTGAGTCGACATGCCATATTTCTTGAAAAATAGTTTATTCAAGATAGTGGCATTGGAAAGCAGATTAAGCTTGATGAGAAAGTCTCACAAGCAGAAAGAGCTAAGGACCAAGTGGAACCAAATCAGGTTGAGCCAATAAGAACACACTACCTCCTCCACCTCGTAGATCGGAAAGAGTTTCCCGTCCCCCTGAAAGATACTTAGGTATTATTTCAGAGGATATAGAGGAAATGTTCCTCATAGGTAATGGTGCTCATGGTGATGATCCCAAAACCTACAACGAGGCGATATCAGATATCGACTCCGAGAAATGGCTTGAGGCAATGAAGTCAGAAATTGACTCGATGCACTCAAACCAAGTCTGGACCTTGGTAGATCCACCAGAAGGTATAGTACCTATTGGGTGTAAATGGATCTTCAAGAGAAAGATTGGTGCAGATGGGAATGTGGAGACATTCAAGGCTAGACTGGTGGCAAAAGGTTATAGTCAACGTGCGAAGGCATTGACTATCAGGATACCTTTTCCCCGGTAGCTATGCTAAAATCCATCCGCACATTGCTTGCCGTTGCAGCCTATTTCGATTATGAAATATGGCAAATGGACGTGAAAACGGCATTCCTTAAATGGATATCTTGAGGAAGATATCTATATGGAACAGCCGCTAGGTTTCACATCCAGTGATACTGATCACAAGGTTTGCAAGCTGCAAAGGTCCATATATGGACTTAAGCAAGCATCTCGGAGCTGGAACACTCGTTTCAATGATGTGATCAAAAAGTTTGGTTTCATCAAAAATGAAGAGGAACCATGTGTTTTCAAAAGGGTCAGTGGGAGCGCTGTTGTCTTCCTCGTATTGTACGTGGATGACATCCTCCTTATTGGGAATGATATTCCCATGTTGACATCAGTCAAGATGTGGTTGTCCAAGGAATTCTCCATGAAAGACCTAGGTGAAGCATCCTTTATTCTAGGAATTAAGGTCTATAGGGATAGACCGAATAGGATGCTAGGACTTTCACAGAAGATGTACATAGAGGAAGTACTAAAGAGGTTTAGTATGGAAAACTCTAAGAGGGGATTAATACCCTTCAGACATGGTATTCATCTTTCCAAGAAGATGTGCCCCAGCACACCTGAGGAAATAGAACGCATGAGCAAGATCCCTTATGCTTCTGCAATAGGGAGCCTCATGTATGCCATGCTATGTACACGACCTGATATAGCCCATGCTGTGAGTGTCACAAGCAGATATCAGTCAAATCCAGGTGAAGAACACTGGACTTCTGTGAAATGTATCCTTAAGTACTTGAGAAGAACTAAGGATATGATGTTGGTCTTTGGTAATGGAGAACTCCAAGTTCCAGGGATACACAGACTCGGACTTTCATGTCCGATATAGATGATCGAAAGTCGACATCTGGCAGACTGTTTGTGCTGGAAGAGTTCCAAGCAAATGGTGATATCATCTCATCCGCGATTACCTTGAGAAAGGTTACGTTGAGGTCAAGAGAGTCAACTCCGCAGATAATGTGGCAGACCCACTTACAAAGCCGTTGGGCCAACAGAAGATCGAAGCCCACCTTGAGAAGATGGGACTTAGACTTGTAGCCAATTGGCTTTAGGACAAGTGGGAGATTGTTAGATATATGTGCCCTAGAAGCCAGAATTGGCTGACACTTGTAATACACTTCTAGGGGCAAAATTATAATTTTGACTATAATTTAATAAAATGGGTTATTTTCTATCACATATGTGTATTTAGTGTCTGTGATACATCCTTTGAGTTAATGGTAATGATAATTCATATTTTCAAGAGTTGAAAATTTAAGACATGAATAATCATTATTAACTCATAAACAGCTCCCGACCATAGGATCATCACGAGGATGGTGATTGATCCGGAAGGTTGGTGTACAATCGCTTCTCTTTAGTAGATGAGTCTTGAGTCTACGGTGTGGAGACACCGGAGCGAGAGTACAGGTACTCGTTAGAGAACGAGGGCACTGAGCGTGACCACCTCGAGTAGTCATTAGGAAGTCTACCTTCTCGTCAATGACTGACTCGATGCTGCAGTAGTGTGTCTGGTTCTTTGACCTGAGATGCATCGGCAGTTCACCTTGAGGGTGTTATAGTTTGACTACACCATTACTCGGTCTCCTAGCCATATGGAACCCTGAGGTGTATGTTGGCTATAGCATGTTCATTGTAGGAACTGGATTGCATCAAGATGGAATCTATCTACCTCGGTGGTAGAGGAGTAGCCCTATGATGATCATGAGAATCAAGTCCAGAAATCCATGGCCATGGTAGAGTGAAATAATAGAAAGAGTTTCTATTTAGATTTTCACATTGGACTCGAATCGAATGATTACATCATATGACAGAGACTAGGGTTTGACGAGTTCACCTTAACCCTAATCTGATCAGGGGCTCAAGATAGAAGAACTTAATCACACAGGTAGCTGCACCAAGAGGTTCGCATTCAGCTCTGATGGGTTGCCACCATATACTGCTAGGTGTCACTGGTGGATTTTGGGAGCAATTAGAATGATTTAGATGATCGATCATTCTAGCTGTTCGAATCAGAAGAGTTCTGATCCATCGAAAGGAGTTTCGATGATGTCTATGATAGAGATCATGACATATCCCATTACCATACAGAACTGAACCTAACTGGGTCACACAAACAAGGGTTTGAATCTGGTGATCATCAATTGAACTGATCTAGTTCAATTGATCTGAATGAGATTCAATTAGGTTCAAGGAAATCGTGCTAGCACTCGATTGAACCTAACGTTCTTCTTTTACTATCATAAATAAGTTGTCCTGACTGAGCCAAAGGAGTTTGTGCTCAATTAGAGGCCTTCATATGGTCTGACTGGAGGTTGTCCAAGTTAGAATAGGTTGTCTTATTTGTAAGACATTACCTACCATTTTTGGTCACCTGCCATTTCTTGTTCTTTGACTTTGGTCAAAAGTCTACCTTTGACTGGTCAAATGTTGACCATTCACCCTTTGACTTTTGACCACATGTCATGCACCTATTGGAGAGCTGGTGGGGGCCTGTCCTCCTACCAGAACCTGGCAAGGAGAAGGGCGCACGCCAAGGGTGGCGTGAGCCCAAGTAGGAGGCGCCTAGGAGTCCTTGTTGGACAAGGACTCCACCTCCCTTTTGGATTCCAATCAGAGTTCTACTAAGAATCCAGTTTGACTGGTCTTAGGCACCCTCTAAGGAGGAATCCAGGGGTCTCTATTCCAACCAATCAGATTTAGATCTGATTTCACAAAGGGTTGTGATTGGTTGAGAGGAAGAGGAGTTGGATCACAAGAGGTCTATAAATAAGACCCTGCGCCCAACCCTAATTCCAAGTAAGAGTGAATGCTATTGGACACGCGCCAAGGCTGCCTCTCCCTTCCTTCTCCATGCCATAGTCTCTTCTCCCCTTGCTCTCCACGTCCAAAAGGTGTTTTGGACTTTGGTTGGTGCGATTCAGATCAAGGAAAGGCGATCAAAAGCAAGAAGGCTGCGCTGCTGCAAAAGGATGACTGCAGATCTTCAAAAGAGTTTTGAAGATCCTTCAGATCAGATTCAGATCTGATTTTTGGAGGTATGATAGAGAAGAAGAGGATCTCCAGATCCAACCCGAGTGGATACCGGTAGAGGCCAGGCGCTTGCATGGCTAGATCCAGAACCTTCCGCTGCAATCAGGATTATCTACAGGATAATAGGATTACCCAAATCAGGTAAATTGAATTTGATTTAATTTATCTTGTTTTATTTTATTTATTAAAATAATAAGAATCAGATCTGAAACATATCAAGATCTGATTGAGATCAAGAGAAAATTTTTGAAATATAACTCTTGATCTAATCAGATCTGGACGAACCTGGACCGGGAAATCAGGATTTTCCTTCAGCTCCTATATGACTTCCACAGATTTTCTCATGCACTTTCCATAATGCGAAGTCAACTTCTGAAGATCGAAGACATCTCAATAGCGACAGTGAATACGACCTCTTATATAACCTGCCCTCATACAAAATGTATCGAGAGGCTTGATTCTTGAGTTTCTGAGCTTCTTTCGGATCATGAGGAAGGACTTCCTCCTTGAGGTAGGCAATCAATGGGTCGATCGAGCTCGGCTTGAGTTCTGTCTGCAAAATGACCTACAATTCCTCTGAGCTTGGGCACTTTAGGGTCTCAAAAAATACTTCTTTGGACACTCTGGCTGGAGCTAAAGTGGCCAACTTAGAGAGAAGGTCGGCTCTTATATTTCCTGCCCTCAAAATCCATCGAATGCCAAAATAGCTGAAGGCCAAAGTCAAGTCCTTTACTATTTTAAGGTATTTCATCATACTTTTCTCCCATGCTTTATAGCTGCCACTAACTTAGCCGACCACTAATTGAAAATCGCTATGGACTTGAAGTCGATCTATTTTTTATTCTCTTGTTATTTTTAATCCGATGATCAGCGCTTCACACTCGGCCTGATTGTTAGTCGCTAGAAATTTGAGCCGCAGCGCATACTCGACGATGACCCCTTCGAGGCTGACTAAGGCTAACCCCACACCTGCTCCAGTAGAGTTGGATGAACCATCCATGTATAGAGCCCAAAAACCTTCTGAAAGGTCAGTTGTCTCTTCAGAATGGTTTGGTTGCGACAATAGAGCATCAGTCTCATTTCGCTCAAGCTCAACATCATTAAGAATGGTATATTCTATTACAAAATCTGCTAATATCTAGGCTTTGATCGATGGCCAAGGTCGATAATTGATATCAAATTCCATAAGCTCAATTGCCCATTTTGCAATTCTCTTGGAAGCATCCATTCGTTGAAGGACTGCCTTTATTGGTTGATCCATGAGAACCATTATTGTGTGCCCTTGAAAGTAAGGTCGGAGCCTCCTGGCAGCAATTAGAAGAGAGTAAGCCAATTTCTCTAGCTTAGAATACTTGGTCTCTACATCCCTTAGGACTCAGCTTATGTAGTAGACCGACCACTATATCTTCGCTTCCTCCTTGACTAGGACTGCTGCTAAGGCTACTGAGGAGACCGCTAAGTACAAGAATAATTCTTCTCCAAGTTCGAGTTTTGTCAGTAGTGAGGGTGAGTCGAGGTAGTTTTTGAGCTCCTTAAATATCCGTTGGCACTCTGTCGTCCAGCAAAAATTTTTTGATTGCTTGAAAACTTGGAAGAAGGGCATGCATCGCTCGATCGATCTCGAGATGAAGCAATTTAGGGATGCCACCTTTTTAGTCAGGTGCTGAACTTTTCTGATTATCTTTGGAGCGGTCATCTCTTGAATGACTCGAATTTTCTCTAGATTTGCTTCAATCCCATGCCTCAACACCATAAACCCTAGAAACTTCTTAGAGGTCACACCAAAGGCGCACTTGGTCAAGTTCAGCTTCATCTTATGCTCCCTGGGTGCACTGAAGGTCTCTTCAAGATCGACAAGGTGGTTTATAGAAGCTCGGCTTTTGACGAGCATGTCATCCACATACACCTCCATAATACGATCGATCTGCTCCTTGAAGATTTTGTTGACCAGGCATTGGTACATTGCCCCAGCATTCTTGAGCCCAAAGGGCATAATCCTATAACAGTAAAGACCACGATCAGTAACAAAAGTAGTTTTCTCCTCACCCTCTAGCACCATCCATATCTGGTTATAGCCGGAGAAGGCATCCATGAAGGTGAGAAGCTCAAGGATCGAGGTTGCATCTACTAGTTGTTTAATCCTGGGAAGAGGGTAGCTATCTTTTGGGTAGACTTTATTCAGCTTTTTAAAGTCAATACACATCCTCCACTTGTTGTTTTACTTTTTAACGAGGACCACATTTGAGACCTAGGTCGAATAATTGACTTTTCAAATGAACCCAGCTTTGAGGAGCTTGCCTGCTTCTTCCGTAATTGCTTTCTACCTCTCTAGGGTGTTGCTATGCAGTTTCTCTTTCATCCATCGAGACTTTGGATCGACGGCCAGTCGATGTTCCATAACTTCAGCATCAATTTCTGGCATATCCACTGGGGCCCAGGTGAAGACGTCCGCATTCTTCTTGAGGAAGGCAACGAGTTGCTCCCAAACCTCATCCCTCGAGTTGGAGCCGATCTGTACAGTATGCTCTGCATTCCCATCATTTAGGCGCACGAAAATGACGTCCTCCATAGGCTCGCCCCACTCCTCGGTAAGGTCGTCTCAAACATCCATCAATAGAATAAGGGTCCGACTGTTTTTTCTTATGCAGGATGATTGAGTAGTAGTGTCTTGCTAGGGATTGATCTCCCCTGACCTCGTCGATCCCATAACCCATCGGAAACTTCATCTTCAAATAATAAGTTGATACCACTGCTCAAATTGCATTTAGACCAGATCGACCGAGAATAGGATTATAGGCAGAGGAGTCCTTATGACTAAAAAGTCGATCTATGCCTTAGCCAATTTCGAGCATTGCCCCATAGTCACGGTCAAAGTTATTATGCCCTCAACTGGTATGGCATCGCTAGTGAAGCCCATCAATAGGGAGTTCATAGGCCTCAAGTGATTATCGAGTAAGGACATTTTTGAGAAGGCATCATAAAATAATACGTCAATCGAGCTTTCATTATCCATTAAAATGCGGTGTGCATCGCAATCGGTAATGTTTAAAGATATTATAACCGCATCATTATGGGGGAATTGGATCCCCTGAGCATTTGCCTTAGTGAAGGTTATGGGTTCTTCAGTCCTCCATCTCTTCACCGATCCCTCGGATCCCTGGCCTCTCCTTGCTGAAGTCCCCTCGAGATCGTGTTGATGATGCTGAGAGGCGATCGATCTCCTTATTGATCCTCCTCTCTAGGTGGCTCAGACTACAGCAATGCCCTCAATCGATCTTCCTGCCTTTTAGGTCATCGCTGTAGGAATCGACCTAATCTGACTCGCTTGATGGGTTCCTCAATCTCATCCTGGAGTTGGATACACTCCTCAGTGTCATGACCATGATCACGATGATAAAGACAGAACTTGTTAGGATTGTGCTTGCTGTGGTGAGAGTGCATCCTTTTCGACCTTAGCAGTTGCTCCCTAATTTTCATCAGCATTTGATTTTAGGAGCATTAAGGAGGGCATAGTTATGAAATCTTCATTGGGGAGAACCTCGCCATGCCCTTCTGTCCGGGCTTCTCTACCTCCAAGCCTGAGGAGAAGTTCGGACTTGCTTTCGTTCAGAGGGAGTTCGGGAGCATGGCCTAACTTTGCTCTGCTTTCTTTCCTCGATGGGTCCACCCAGCCCATCAATTCACCACTTACCAAAGGCTTCATTGTCCCTAGCTTTGAAGGCCTCTTCAGCTCGGACATAACCTTCAGCCCGAGCTAGCAGATCGGCAAAGTTTCTTGGGTACTTCTTCTCCAAGAAGAATAGCAAATCATTCTTCTAAAGGCCGCCCTTGAGTGCGGCCATTACGACTAATTGGTCCAAATTTTGGACCTCCAATGCAGCGGCAATAAATCAGGTAACATATGCTCGGATGAATTCTTCCTTCTTTTGCTTGATGTTCATCAGAAAATCCAAACCTAAGCATGGACATCTACTGCTGATGAAGTGAGCCATGAACTGATGGCTTATCTGATCAAAGAAAAAAATGGTACCTGGCTTAAGTGTCGAGTACCAATTCCTAGTGGCTCCCTTGGGGGTGGACGGGAAAGTTCGGCACAAAATTGCGTATGATGCACCATGGAGCAACATCATTGTTCGGAAGGCCTTCAGGTAATTGATCGGATCGAAGGTTCTGACGTAACTCTCGAACTGTAGGAGCTTGAAGTTCGGTGGGATCGGTTCCTACATGATTCTTTAAGAAAATGGATGGTCAGTGTGAATATCATTACCATGTGAGGAGGGAGTATGACGGAGCTCTTCAATTCATTAGCTCATTTCTAGGAGCCTTTGATCCAGAAGATCTTTGCGATTATTGATCTCCAGGATTTTTTGGTAAAACGAGCGTGAAGTTTCCCCTGAGTCGAGTAATGGTCTGAGCATGGGTCTTCCATCCTCTGTTCCCTTTTTCGAAAATCAAAGGCTGGGTAGCCAAGATCGACCATTCTCGGATTGGACCATGAGGCTTCGGAGAAGCTTGTTCTAGCCAAACTGGTACTGTGGCCTATCGATGTATGGTTTGCATTGCATTCGCGTGATCACGAACCTATTGGATTAGCAGGTTGAACTACTCCACATTCATCATGGTTGTAGGTGGAGCCAAAGTTACTAGAGCTGGAATGATTGTATCTAGATGGGTTCTGGCTGTAGATGCTCTGGATCATCGGGTTGAAGCTTTTTTTAGAGACATTGTGTCTGTAAAGAACTCTAGAAAGAAAGGGGAAAGATCGCTGCAGAGCACTCCTTTAAGATAAGAAAACCTAAGGAACAGAGCTCTTCTTCTAGCGCCAATTCTATTGGTGCAGAATCTGGTTGATGCTGGATCGAGCTGGAGTGGAGGAGGATGACGTCGCCATCAATGGCCTGCAAAATAATGTCCCATTTGGAGTAGGTGGTGGTGGCTTCGATAGGACCTTCCGATGATCAAGTCAGCTCTTTTGGTCAACAAAAATAGAGTGCTCAGAGAGGAGTTCGGCAAAGTTTTGGGAAGGAGAAGAAAGCTTAGAGAAAACCTATCTAGAGAGTCCTTTTTTATAGATAGAGCTTGTTGTAACTGTCCTGATAAATGACCATCGTAACTGTTCTGATAAATGCCAATCGTGATTGCCTGATAAATGCCGATCATGATTTTCTTGATAAATGACAACCATTATCATGATAAATGTAACCATTCAGTAGTGGAATCGTTTGTAGGAATCCATATGAATGAACAGTCTGTAAGGAGTTCGGCTTCCGTAATAGTCCGACTGCTGGAGAAGTCTGAAAGAAGTTTGGCTCCCATAGAAGCCCGACTGCTGGAGGAGTTCGAAAGAAGTTTGGCTCCTATAGAAGTTTGACTGCTAGAAAAGTCTGGAAGGAGTTCAGGTTGGAGGTGTCCGAAAGGAATTCAGCTCCCATAGGAGCCCGACAGTTGGAGAAGTCCGAAAGGAGTTCGGCTCCCATAGAAGGTCGATTACTAGAGGAGTTTGGCTCCCATAAAAGCCTGACTACTAGATGAGTTCAGCTCCCGTAAAAGCCTGACTACTAGAGGAGTCCGAACGGTGTTTGGCTCCCATAGGAGCTCGACTACTGAAAAAATCTAGAAAGAATTTGGCTCCCATAGAAGCTCAGTTGCTGGAAAAATTTGGAAGGAGTTCGGCTCCCATAGAAGCCCAACTGCTAGAGGAGTTCGCTCCCATAGGAGCCCGACTACTGGAGGAATTTTGAAGAAATTTGGCTCCTGTAGAAGCTTAGTTGCTAGAGGAATCTGGAAGGAGTTCGACTCCTGTAGAAGCCCGACTGCTGGAGGAGTTCGAAAAGAGTTTGGCTCCCATAGGAGCCCGACTGTTGGAGAAGTCCGAAAGGAGTTTGGCTTTCGTAGGAGCTCGATTGCAAGAGGAATCTGGAAAGAGTTTGGCTCCCATAGAAGCTCAATTGCTGGAGGAATCTAGAAGGAGTTCGACTTCCATAGAAGCCCGACTACTAGAAGAGTCCAAAAAAAGTTTGGCTTCCATAGGAGTCCGATTGCTGGAGGAGTCTGGAAGGAGTTCGGCTTTCGTAGGAGCTCGATTGCTAGAGGAATCTGGAAGGAGTTTGGCTCCCATAGAAGCTCGATTATTGGAGGAGTTCGGAAGAAGTTTGAAAGGTCGACCGTTGGGGAAGTTCGATTAAGGCTCGGCCATTATAGAGTTTGATTGGGTTCGGAGTCCAACTGGAGGAGTTCGGCCACTGGACGAGTTCGACCATCGGAGGAGATCGGGTGGGGTTCGACCGCTAAGGTGAGAATTCTCGATCGAAGCTCTTTCGTGATTACCAACTGCATTAAGCTAAGCACCACTTTAGTGGAAGCGGGATTTATCCCCAATACTTCTAAATTTTAGATCAATCTAATCAGATCTAAGGACTCTCAGATCTGATCAGATCATAGAATTTTTTTTAAAAATTATTCTACTGCAAATCTGATCCGATCATATGCATCCTACGGTAGAAAAAATCTTATTTTTTCTTTAAAGAGTCCATCCAAGTGGAAGCTATAGGGACAAATATTTTGAAGTTATCTTCTGGGAAGATCTTAGAGCTTATAAATTATTATTATATGCCTAATATCATTAGAAATATTACATCTATATCTTTGTTATTAAAATAAGGATATAATCTTGATGTAACGAGCAATGGTTGCTCTATTAAATATTCTAATGAAATTATATGCCATGGTATTTTTAACAATGGTTTGTTGATCCTATATTTGAATGACAATGTTTTTCATGTTCATGAAAATAGAAAGCATAAAAGAGAGAACATAAATAGTACTTTACTTTAGCAATATCGACTTGGTCATATTGGTGAGACCAGGATTAACAAGTTATGCAAAGAAAAGTTCTTTGATCCTTATGATTATGAATCATTAGAAACTTGTGAATCATGTCTGATGGATAAAATGACCAAGACTCCATTTAATAGACTTGGAGAAAGGACAAGCGAGTTATTAGAACTAGTACATGTATGTGGTCTTATGACAACTCAAGCTAGAGGAGGATACTCTTATTTTATAATATTTTTTGATGATTTATTTAGGTTTGGATATATGTATCTTATGAAATACAAATTTGAAGCATTTGATAAATTCAAAGAGTATCAAAGTATGGTCGAGAAATAAACTAGAAAGAGTATAAAAATCCTTCGATCTGATCTGGGAGGAGAATACTTATCTAGTGAGTTTCTAGACTATCTTAAAGTAAAAAAAATTCTCTCTAAGTGGACTACTCCTTATACACCAAAGTTAAAAGCTGTAGCTGAAAGTAGGAATCGTATCTTATTAGATATGGTACGATTCATGATGTGCTTCACAGAGTTACCTATTTTCCTCTAGGGTCATGCCCTAGAGACCATAGTATATATCTTGAATAGAGTATCTTCTAAGTCTGTATCTAGCACTCCATACGAGATATGAAGAGGTAAGAAATCTAACCTTAAGTATCTTAAGATATGGGGTTGTCCAGCATATGTTAAAAAAATTTTGGACATAAGCTAGATGCTAGAGCAGATAAATATCTTTTTGTAGGTTATCCTAGGGATAGTATGGGATATCTATTCTACCATCCTACTGAATAAAGAGTATTTATAAGTAGGCATACCACTTTCATGGAGAAAGAGTTTATCCTAGAAAGTGGCAATGGGAGAAATATTAAACTTAGGAAAGCTAAAAAAAATAAATAAATATTTTTCAAGAAAATAAATACATAAATAAGAAAGAACCAAAATACACAACTCCAATTTGTAGGTTTGATAGAGTGCTATATGCATCTATGAGGTACGGGTTCATTATTGAGAATAATGAAGCCCAACTCATTGAGAATGATAAATCTCTGACTTATATGGATGCTGTCACGAGTATGAACACAAACAAATGGCTAGCTGCTATGCAATCCTAAATGGACTCCATGTGCACCAATAAAGTATGGACTATTGAAAATTGTGTCCCAAAGTCAATCATCAGCCTATTGACGGTTGAGATATTGTAATTGATTTATTAATTAATGAAAAATATTTTGGCATCTTTTTTCATCATAAGTTAACATCTTCTAATGAACTCCATCATTGTGATGAAGTCCTTAGGACTATTTAGTTTCGATAAAGAGAGGATTTATCGATTAGTTCTTAAATTTGTTCATGACCAAATGATAGACTATTAATTAAGACAACAGCATCTATCAAGCATTGGTCGCTATATGCCATATAGGTTGGTTGTCCTCTAAACCAAAGAGTGTGGAGACACTGGTATGGCATATAGGTGAGATGCATGGGTACATCATCATTGAAGGTAACCAACTCTAGAGCATTCTACTGTCGAAAATGTCTCTGATGAGATATTGATATAAGTATCCCTTAGACCAGAGATCACCTCAGTGACTTGCAAGCAACTCAATGTGCTTTGGTACCGGACTAACTGAATTTCTAATTCAGCAATGGAAGGCTTTTGGACACAATCAAGTACTTGCGAAGTTGGAGTGTGATCAAGATGGAATTGACCACTCCAAGAGTTGGAGAAGAACATCTAACTGTATTTGAATATAGCAAAACCTTGGCCAGTGTAATCCATCAGATAGATTTGGTATTTTGAAATACAATGTGGACAACCTGATCAGAGTTAACAGTTGAACTCTGATGTATCCTACAAGCATTTTGTCAAGAGGATGAATTATATGGAAGCTATATCCGTATGGATTCTAAGGATGGTGTTCTACACCTTCGACCAATTCTAAGGATGGTGTTCTAAGCTATATCTATAGAGAGTACAGGAACTCATTAGAGAACGAGGGCACTGAGTGTGACCACCTCGAGCATTCATTGGGAAGTCTACCATCTCGTCGATGACTAGCTCGAAGCTGTAGTGGTGTGTCTGGTCCTTTGACCTAACGTGCATCGACAGTTCACCTTGAGGGTGTTATAGTTTGACTACACCATGACTCGGTCTCCTAGCCATTTGGAACCCTGAGGTGTATATTGGTTATAGCATGTTCATTGTAGGAATTAGATTGCACCAAGAGGGAATCTATCTACCTCGATAGATGAGAAATAGCCCTATAATGATCATGAGAATCAAATCCAAAAGTCCATGGCCATGGTAGAGTGAAATAATAGAAAGAGTTTCTATTAAGATTTTCACATTGAATTTGAATCGAATGATTAATTCATATGACGGAAATTAGGGTTTGACAAGTTCACCATAACTCTAATCTGATCAGGGCTCAAGATAGAAAACTTAATCACACAGGTAACTACACCAAGTGGTTCATTTTTAGGTCTGATGGATTGCCACCATATACTGCTAGATGTAACTGGTAGATTTTGGAAGCAATTAGAATGATTTGGATGATCGATCATTCTAGTTGTCTGAATCAGAAAAGTTCTGATCCATCGAAAGGTGTTTTGATGATGTCGATGATAGAGATCATGACATATCTTATTACCATATGAAACTGAATCTAACTAGATCACACTAATAAGGATTTGGATCTAGATATCATCAATCGAACTAATCCAGTTCAACATATTTGAATTAGATTCAATAAAATTCAAGCAAATCATGCTAGCACAAGATTGAGCCTAATGTTCTCCTTCAACAATCATCAAAAGTTATCTCGACTGAGCCAAATATATTTGGACTAACTTAGGTACCTTTACTTGGTTTGACTGGAGCTTGTCCAGGTCAGAAAAGGATTGTCTTGATTTATGAGACAAATTTGAGACAATACCTGCCATTTTCCATCACCTGCTAATTCTTCTCTTTTGACTTTGGTCAAATGTTGATCTTTGATACTTAGACATCTACCCATGTATCATGCACCCATAGGAGATAGATTTGACCTCTTGTCCCCTTACTAGAAAGAGGAAAGGAGGGGGTGCATGCCCAGGGAGGCGTGCGCCCAAGGATGATGACGTTTGGAGTCTCATACAGATGGGACTCTAGGTTGCTTCATGGTATCAAACAAGGTGGCATTAAAGACTCTACTTTGATCAGTCTTGGCACCACCTAAGGATGTTTGAGAGGGGCTTTCATCTGATTAGATTAGGTGATATCATTCCACCAATCAGATTTAGATTTGATTGCACATAGAGGCATGATTGGTCAAAATGATGTGGCACAGCAGGATCTATATAAACCCTATCTGTGCCTAGGTTTGAGAGAGCTCTCCCCTTGCCCACATCACATAGCCTTCTCTCCTCTCTTCCATGCCTACCTCTGATCCTCTCTCTCCTCTCCACACCCAAGAGGCTTTGGGCTCAAGTTTGGTACGATCCAGGCAAGATAAAGGCGACAAGAAAGGAAGAAGGCAGCATTGCTGCAAGAGACGACATCGGATCTTCAAAAATTATTTTGAAGATCTTCAAGATCAGATCCAGATTTGATCTTTGGAGAAAAGATTAAGAAGAAGAGGATCTTTGGATTCTGCCTGAGTGGATATCAATAGAGGCCAGACGATTTCATGGCTTCATCCAGAGCCTCAGCAAATCCGTAGGATCATCACAGGGTAATAAGATTACCCAAGAATAAGGTATAAATTAAACCTAATTTATTTTATTTTATTTTATTAGATTTGTTAAATTAGATCTAAAGAATATTAGATCTAATTTATATCTAAGAAAATTTTTTTTGAAATATTTCTCTTGGTCAAATCAAATCTGAACGAACCTGATATGGGAAACAGGATTTTTCCTTCAACTGGTATTAGAGCCAGGTTCCCATAAATAATTTACATCTAGTTTTAATTTATTTTTAATCTAATAATTATATAAATTTAGATATTACATGAGATGTGATTAGATCTGAAATTTAAAAAAAAATTAAAAATTAAATAATTTAGATCTAAGTTGTACAAGATGCATGACTAGTTGTAGAATAGAATTATTCTATGCATAATCTTGCATGATCATAATTTAATTTGATTAAGTTATAATTTTTAAATTTATTTATTTACTATTTTTTGATATTATAAATATTATAATAAGATCTAAAAAATAAAAAATAAAATTATTTAATTTTTGGTTCTCATGAGATATGATGAATGCATGTTTAGACTAGTTGTAGAATAGTTCTACATAATTATCTATAATAAAATTTATTTTGATATGATCAATTAAAATTTAAATTTTTAGATGATTATGAAATAATTTAGATCTAAAAATATGCATGATATAATATATGAGATGTTTGCAAAATAAGTTTATATTTAGATCAATTCTTACATATGAGATATATGATGTAGATCTAACTAGTTTTATAGTTTTCATATTTATGATTAAGGCATTCCCCTTGGCCGTCCGGTCATATGAACAAAGTAGGATTTAAATGCACTCTCCTCCCATTCAATGGGATGCTCTTATGATGTGTAAGGGTGCTACACGTTTGTCCTTAATCAGAAATCCAAAAACTTATTTTCTACAAAATCCTAGATCCTGAAACCCTAGGATTTTATTTATAGGTTTTGTTTGTGAACCCTAAACTTAATTAAGAATTAAGATTATGAAATATGTTAAGTCTAAAAATTAAAAATTTTTAGATTTAAGATATATTCATAAAATTGGGTTCGGGCTAGGGTAGCTCAATTAGGTCCAAGCGGTTGATCAAACCGAATCAAGAGTTGGTTAGATGGGATCAAGAGTGCTTAAATTGACTAGCCTAATAGGATTAAGTCTGGATCAAGATCGAGTCACGTGAGTGATCAATCAAGCTATGACCTAATTAAGCTTAGTGGTTAGAGTCTGGATTGTAGGCTAATCCGATTGATTCTAACTCAATAATTTGGTGTCTAAGGTAAGTCTGGTAGATACGATCGACTAATTTTTAATTGGGAGCTACTCGACTCGAATGCGTTCTTGTCGAGTTAATGGCATCCCTTCCACCAGTCTCAACTTACCTGACCATATTGGTTGGCTTAGTCTTGATCTGAGGTGGCCAATAATCCAAGCTAACCCATGCCACTAGGTTAGTCATAATGGTTATGACTATGTCAAGTCTAGTTTAATGAGATCTAAATCAAATCTCCCTAAAAAAAGATTAAGTCTAAGGTCTTCCATCATTGTAGATGTGCAGGCCCTTTCCAGGGTTGATTGTTCTTGGCTGGTTACAGTGGTTTAGTTAAATCGAAAAGATGCAACCATGTCTATTAGGCATTGGATGCTACGGGCTGGAGGATGGATTGGGCTCAATATTCTGGATACAGTGAGAGACTCAATTAGAAATCTAATTTATGAAAATGGTGGGTCTGACTTAACTAAGGAGTGATTAATATTCCAGGCACGATGAGATTCATGAATTAGAGACCAAGTTTGGATGCACCATGATTAGAAAAACATTAAACAATAGTTGGTCACCCATTGGCTATCCCATCACCAATAATAGTTAGGTGAGGTGATGAGTCAATTGGTGGAATCGCACCACCCATTAGAAATAATTAATCATGAAGATTTTTGCATCTCTATAGAGGGAGTGTAGGGATCTAAGAAAATGGTGAGAGCTAATTTATTTAAAAATAAAATTTTTAAATAAATTGGTCAAGTCTTAATTACAGTATCTAACTAGAAACTTTGACTTTCTATAGAGAAATGTCTACCTCCAACCAACTAGCAAGTATCCTAGACACCCATAGACTGACTGGATCCAATTACAAGGATTGGCTCTGAAACTTCAAAATCATTTTGGGTCTTGAAAAGTTAACTCATGTATTAGACCAGGACCTTCCCACCTTACCACCTCGTCCATCCGTTGAACAAAGAGCATCTCTTGACAAGAGACAGACGAAGATAACAAGATTAGATACTACATATTGGGCTCAACGTCTGATGAGCTTTAGTGCCAACATGAAGATATCAGGACTATCCACCAAATGTTGGCTCACCTATAAGAGATGTTTGGTAAATAGAGTCACACAGCCAAGTATCAAGTCACTAAATGACTATTCAAGGATAAAATACGTGATGGGCAGTCAGTCCATGATCATTGCTTGATGATGATCAAGGACTTGAAAGAGCTTGAGAAGCTCGAAGTGAAGTTAGACTTGGATCTGCAGAATGATATAATTCTGCAATCCTTGACTGATGCATATGGGTAGTTCATCATGAACTACCGTATGCATAAACTTCAAAATTCTCGGGTCGAACTTATGAACATGCTGGTTACTGCTGAGCTTTCCATGAAAGATTCTAAAGGCTCATTGCTTACTATGGAATGGACTTCTTCCAAGAAAAAGTCTTCTGAAAAGAAGAAGAAGTCTATGAAAAAGCAGAAGGTAGAAGGTAGAAAGAAAAAGAAGACAGAGCTGAAGAAAAAGACCACTGACAAAGGAAAGTATTTTCATTGCAATACTGACGGTCATTGAAAGTGAAACTACCCTACTTACCTAGCCACCCTGAAGAATAAGGAGGTAGTTTCTTCTAGAGTTATGCTCATTATTGAGTCTAATCTTATGGGTTTTTCTGCATCCAGTTGGATGCTTGACCTTGAGTCTAGTGCTTATTTGTGCACTTCCATGCAAGGTCTTGAGGATAGCAGGAGGATGAGGGATGGTGAGATGATCCTACGTGTTGGAAATGGAGCAAGGGTTGCTGCTCTGGCCGTGGGAACATACCCTCTTCAACTACCATCTAGTTTAGACTTAGTATTAAAGGACTGTTATTATATGCCTGCAGTAAGCAAAAATTTGATTTCCATTTCATGCTTAGCACTAGAAGGCTATGTAATTAGTTTTCTTAAGGACCATTGTAACATTCTTTATGAAAGAAATAAAATTGTAAGTGGTTTCCTTATTAACAATCTCTACTAGTAACATATTGATGTATCTATTTTTAATATCGAGCAAAATATGAATGACATAAGAACAAAACAACCTAGGGATAGTCCAAATGATAGGTATCTATGGCACCTAAGACTAGGTCATATAGCAGAAGATAGGGTTAACAAATTAAAAAAATTGGGCTATTGAGTTCGTTGACTTTCGAGTCATATCCAATTTGTAAATCTTGTCTTCATAGCAAAATGACTAAGCACCCTTTTGTAGGACATGGGGAAAGGGCCATGGATCTACTTGCCCTAGTACATACTGATGTGTGTGGCCCATTTAATGTGCCGACTAGAGGAAACTTTGTCTACTTCATAACATTTATTGATGATTAATCTCGGTATGGATATGTAAATCTTATTATACATAAGTCTAAAGCTTTTGAAAAGTTTAAGAAATTCAGACATGAAGTCGAAAAGTAAACTAAAAAATCCATTAAGGTTCTTCGATCAAATCGAGGAGGTGAATACCTTAGTCGGGAATTTTTTAACTATCTCAAGCAAAATGGCATAATCTCTCAATGGACTCCACCTGGAATATCTTAACTCAATGGAGTTTCAGAATGGAGGAACCGGACCCTATTAGATATGGTCCAATCCATGATGAGCTTCACAGACCTTCCTAATTTTTTTTGGGGACATAGTTTGTTAACTGCAATATACTTACTGAATAGGGTTTCTTCTAAAACCATTCCTACTATACCATATAAGATATAGCATGGTAGGAAACCAAGTCTGAGTCATTTTTTAATTTGGGATTGTCCAGCTCATATCAAAAGACAACAAGCGGACAAGTTAGACTTCTGGTCCTTTAGAATTCGATTTATAGGATATCCTAAAGAGTCATTAGAATATTATTTCTATAGTTTAGAAGATCACAATGTGATTGTGAGTTGACATGCCATCTTTCTTAAAAAGTAGTTTATTCAAGATGGCGGCATTGGAAAGCAGATCAAGCTTGAGGAGAAAGTCTCACAAGAGCAACAAGCTAAGGATCAAATGAAACCAAATCAGGTTAAGCCAATACAATCACTACCTCCTCCACCTTGTAGATCGAAAAGGATTTCCCGTCCTCTTGAGAGGTACATAGATACTATTTTAGAGAATGTAGAGGAAATGTTCCTCATAGGTAATAGGGTTCATGGTGATGATCACAAAACCTATGACAAGAAGATATCGGATATCGACTTTGAGAAATGGTTAGAGGCAATGAAGTTGGAAATTGACTTGATGCACTCAAACCAAGTCTGGACCTTAGTAGATCCACTACAAGGTATAGTATCTATTGGGTGTAAATGGATCTACAAGAGAAAGATTGGTGCAGATGGAAATGTGGAGACATTCAATGCTAAATTAGTGGCAAAAGGTTATAGTCAACGTGAAGGCATTGACTATCAGGATACCTTTTCGCCAGTAGCTATGCTAAAATTCATCCGCATATTGCTCGCTATTGCAGCCTATTTTAATTATGAAATATGGCAAATGGACATAAAAATGACATTCTTAAATGGATACCTTGAGAAAGATATCTATATGGAACAGCTACTAGGTTTCACATCCAATGATGCTGATCATAAAGTATGCAAGCTGCAAAGGTCCATATATGGACTTAAGCAAGCATCTCAGAGTTGGAATACTCATTTTAATGATGTGATCAAATTGTTTGGTTTCATGAAAATTGAGGAGGAACCATGTGTCTTCAAAAAGGTCAGTGCGAGCGCTATTGTCTTCTTCGTATTGTATATGGATGATATCCTCCTTATTGGAAATGATATTTCGATGTTGCCCATAGTTAAAATATGGTTATCCAAAGAATTCTCTATGAAAGATCTAGGAGAAGCATCCTTTATTCTTAGAATTAAGATCTATAGAGATAGACCGAATAGGATGCTGGGACTTTCACAGAAGATCTATATAGAGGAAGTGCTAAAGAGGTTTAGCACAAAAAACTCCAAGAGGGGTTTGGTATCCTTCAAACATGATGTTCATCTTTCCAAGAAGATGTGCCCTAGCACACCTGAGGAGATAGAATACATAAGCAAGATCCCTTATGCTTCAACAATAGAAAGCCTCATGTACGCCATGTTATATACACGACCTGATATAGCCCATGCTATGAGTGTCACGAGTAGATATCAGTCGAATCTAGGCCAAGAACACTGGACTTCTATGAAGTGTATTCTTAAGTACTTAAGAAGAACTAAGAATATGTTGTTGATTTTTGGTAATGGAGAACTCCAAGTTCCGGGGTATACAGACTCAGATTTTATGTTCAATATAAATGATCGAAAGTCGACATTTGGGAGTCTATTTGTGTGTAATGGTGGTGTTGTCAGTTAGAAGAGTTTCAAGCAGACAGTGATAGCAGATTCCACCATGGAAGTAGAGTACATCGCTGCATCAGAAGCTTCGAAGGAGGCATTCTGGTATAAGAAGTTTGACATAAAGATCAGAGTGATGCCATCGGATGCCATTCCTTTATACTACAACAACAATGGTGCCATAGTCCTAGCTATGGAGTCAAGGTCTCATAAAAAATCCAAGCATATCAAGCGGCGATACCACCTCATCCACGATTATCTTGAAAAGGGATACGTCGAGGTCAAGAGAGTTGACTCCATAGAGAATGCGGCAGACCCTTACAAAGTGATTGGGCCAGTAGAAGATCGAAGCCCATCTTGAAAAGATGGGACTTTGAATTATAGCCAATTAACTTTAGGTCCACTGGAAGTTTGTTAGATATGCGTGCCCTAGAAGTCAGAATTGGCTAACACTTGTTATACACTTCTAAAGACAAAATTATAATTTTGATTATAAATAATAAAATAAATTATTTTTATCATAATGTATATTTAGTGTCTATGATACATCCCTTGAGTTAATGGCAATGATAGTTCTTATTTTTAAGAGTTAAAAATTTAAGACATAAATTTTCATTATTAACTCATAAAATGCTCCTGACGGTAAGATCATCATGAGGATGGTGATTGATCCAAAAAGTTGGCATAATTGCTTCTTTATAGTAGATGAGTCTTAAGTCTATGGTGTAGAGATACCAGAGCGAGAGTATAGATACTAATTAGAGAATGAGGGCACTAAGCATGACTACCTCGAGCAGTCATTAGAAAGTCTACCTTCTCATCGATGACTAGCTCGAAACTGTAGTGGTGTGTCTAATTCTTTGACTTGAGGTGCATCGATAGTTCACCTTGAGGGTGTTATAGTTTGACTACCATGACTCGGTCTCCTAGCCATTTGGAATTCTGAGATCTATATTAGCTATAGTATGTTCATTATAGAAATTGGATTGCACCAAGAGGGAATCTATATAACTTGGTAGATGAGAAGTAGCCCTATGATGATCATGAGAATCAAATCCATAAGCCCATGGCCATGGCAGAGTTAAATAATAGAAAGAGTTTTTATTAAGGTTTTCACATTGGATTTGAATCGAATGATTAATTCATATGATGGAAATTAGGGTTTGACGAGTTCGCCTTAACCCTAATTTGATTCAGGCTCAAGGTAGAAGAGCTTAATCACGTAAGTAACTGCATCAGGAGGTTCATTTTTAATTTTGATGAGTTTCCACCATATACTACTAGGTGTCATTGATGGATTTTGGGAGCAATTAGAATGATTTGGATGATCGATCATTCTAGTTGTCTGAATCAGAAAAGTTCTGATCCATCAGAAGGCATTTCAATGATGTCGATGATAGAGATCGTGATATATCTCATTTCCATATGAAATTAAACCTAACTGGGTCATACAAATAAGATTTTGGATCTGGATATCATCAATTGGACCAATCAAGTTCAATTGATTTGAATTAGATTCAATAAGGTTCAAGAAAATCATGCTAGCACATGATTGAGCCTAATGTTCTCCTTCAACAATCACCAAAAGTTATCTCAACTGAGCTAAATATGTTTGGATTAACTCAGGTACCTTTACTTGGTCTGACTGGAGCTTGTCTAGGTCAGAAAAGGGTTGTCTTAATTTATGAGATAAATTTGAGATAACACCTACCATTTTTCATCACCTGCTAATTCTTGTCTTTTGACTTTGGTCAAACATTGACCTTTGACACTTAGATATCCGCCCATGTGTCATGCACCCATAGAAGAGAGATTTGATCTCTTGTCTCCCTGCTAGAAAGAGAAAAGGAGGGGGCGCATGCCTAGGGAGGTGTGCACCTAAGGATGATGATGCCTGGAGTTCCATACAGATGGGACTCCAAGTTGCTTCATGATATCAAACAAGGTGGCGCCAAAGACTCTACATTGATCAGTCTTGGTGCCACCTAAGGATGTTTGAGAGGAGCTTTCATTTGATTAGATCAGGTAATGCCATCCCATCAATCAGATTTAGATCTAATTGCATGTAGAGATGTGATTGGCCGGGATGATTGGCACTGCATGGCGCAGCAGGATCTATATAAACCCTATTTGCACCTAGGTTTGAGAGAGCTCTCTCCTTGCCCATGCCACATAGCCCTCTCTCCTCTCTTCCATGCCTACCTCTGATCCTCTCTCTCCTCTCTATGCCCAAGAGGCTTTGGGCTCAAGTTTGGTGCGATCCAGGCAAGAGAAAGGCGACAAGAAAGGAAGAAGGCAGCACTGCTGCAAGAGACGACATCGGATCTTCAAAAATTATTTTAAAGATCTTCAAGATCAGATCTAGATTTAATCTTTAGAGAAAAGATTAATAAGGAGAAGATCTTCAGATCCTGCTTGAGTCGATACCGGTAGAGGCTAGGCAATTGCGTGGATGCATTCAGAACCTCAACAAATCAGTAGGATCATCATAGGATAATAAGATTACCCAAGAATAAGGTATAATTAAATCTAATTTAATTTATTTTATTTTATTTCATTAGATTCATCAAATCAGATCCGAAAAGTATCAGATTTGATTTAGATCTAATAGAAAAAATTTTGAAATATTTTTCTTGGTCAAATCAGATTTGAACAAACCTGATCCAAAAAATAGGATTTTCCCTTAAGATTGATCTCACAATCACTTGTGCATGACACTAACATAAAGATGTGGATGCTCATTAGAGAATGAGTTCATTGAATTGATTTAATTCGAGAACATCTAATGGATTTTTATTAACATGTCAATAGATGGTTCTCATAGTGGGAGTTATGACTAATGCATGAATTCGTATTTTGGTTCATACTCATTCATGACTTAGTCATATATGGGATGATTTGGATATGAAGGATTGTATGTGGAGGTTATGAGTAGGTCAATAAGAAATCGATCACGTCTAGTAAGAGGAGATTGCATCCTACTTGCTTTAATCGAATGATGATTCAGGAGGACTTTGATCAATGCATGATAAAAATTAAAAATAATTTTTAAGATTTCATTAATCGAATCATCATCATATGATTGGAAGAAAAATAAATATGAAAATGGATTTGACATGATTCCCTATCCATAGTAATATTCGGGATGCAAGGTGATTGAAGGATCCTATTGCACGGTAACTTTCCACTAAAGGATATTTTTGGTATTTTCATCAAAATTTTATATCTTTTAGATAGACATGATATGTTGCTAGATATCAATCTTGTCTTGTGGGTTTGATCGATTTAAATAATTTAGTTTGATTGTTAATTAGAAAGAGTTCTAATTGATCAAATCGAGTTGGCAAGTTTTGACCTAAATCGGTTTGGTTAAGTTCTAACCAAATTAGGTCAAATTGCACCCAAATTCACTACTGGCTAGATATGAAATCCAATGAATCACACACAAAGAAAATTGATCATGTGTCTAATTGGATTAGATCATGTTTGTAGATTGAATATGCTAGCACATATTGCAAACCATAGCACCTAGATTCGAACCATATTTGAATCGGGTTTTGATTTGGATAAATTAAATCTAATTTAGGTCAAATTAGATTTGATCCTTAATTGGATTAACCCTTGGCTTGTTGACCTAGGTTTAGGTCTCACATACCAAAATTCCACATGCTAGAGAGTCTCTCTCTTGCACGTGGGGAGTAACTTTATGCGACATTGACTCTTGGCGCATTAGTTGGTTGCCGCCTTTTCTTTCCTTCTTATCCATTTTATTTCTATGTAAATATTTTACACAAACTTCAGATCTAATGGGAGGCACAGAAGACTACTTCTGTAGGTGAAAGTCCTTAGTAGGAAATCTAGAATTTGGATAAGATGGGAGTCCTTGCTATCCCTTCCCTTGTAGGCGCCTCTTGGACAAAGTCAAAGGCCCTTTGGCCTTTTGACTTTTCCACACCTTATCTCCATGCCCAGCTGATGCTTGGCATACCTTTTGAAAGCCATTAGATGGCCTCTAAGATTGATCTCATCCCTTGATTTATGGCACCACATATTGAAGCCTTGCGACTCTTCGGAAGAAACTTATATAGAAATTTTACGAAGAGTCCTTCTTTAAGGCACCTCTTCATCTTAATTCTATATATTCCATGTGGTGATTTCTTTTGAAGGGGTGTGAGATAGGCCAATGGGCATGAGATTTTAAATTGGAATAGGCATGAGAAAATTGAGGAGGCACCCCTACATATATTATAAATAGGGGTGCACTCCATAGTGTCCAGATAATTTAGAACTCTTCTTTCTTTCTTACCACTCTCCCTAGTTGTCCAATTTCTTTCTTCCTTTTCTTGTTAAGACAAGTCCTAATTAAAGACAAAAGTTCTACTTTAGAATAAGGGCTTAGGAAGATTGTAAAGGAAGACAAGGAGAAAAGAAAGATAAGAAAGGGTAAGCAAGAAGGGTGACAGCAATGGCTAGGAAAGGTTTTGCCAAAATAATTGAAGTTCTTATCATAAGAATTTTAATTAGAATAATCAAAGATGCTGGTGTTTTGATCAAGTCCTCACATGGATCAATGTTGGAGGATGAACATGTGGGTACCTAGTGGAACCCCTGATGGACTGTTACTGGTGATCAAGGTCAAGTTGGAGTTTAGCGATCAGAGGTATATTCCAATACCTTCATTTATATTATAAATACATATTATATAATTTAAATTCTAATAAGGTGGTCCTAGATTTTGGATTTAGTTACATGATATCATTATTTTGTTTTGAAGTCCATGCTTCCACCCCATACACCAAACCCTATAATTAACCGATAGCAGAACCAGTCTAGATGTCTAATTGATTAATCGATGTCTAGAAAAGTGGTTCATGATTGATAAAGAGAATATAATTTTTAATTAATTCTATTGTCTGATCTGGCCAATTTATTAGTGTCTAAGGAAAGCAACGAAGGGATCCCTACCTCCCTCCCATTTACCTGGCTGATTAGATTAATTTAATTCTAGATTAGGGTGCTTAGAGTTATATTCACTACATTAAGACCTTCCTTCATGTTAGATTATTATTATGTCACGAACTATATTAGGTTTGTTGTATAACCATAAGACCTATTATGGGGACTAATATAACATTAATTTGGTGCATTAAGATGCTTAGAACATTTTGAATATACTCCTTTGTTGTGTAACCACAAAAGCAGTTATATTTCCATTTTGACTATATAGAAATGAAGGGTTCTTACTTAAACTAAAATAATTATAAGTTTGTTGGTGCTAACCACAAGGCTATTAATGTTTTAGAGATCAAAAGTTTTTTAGAAATTGCATGAGATACAATTGAAAAGAGTTTCTTACCTTTGAACTTATAAAAGGTTTATTGTGCAACCACAAGATTTTTTATAAGGAATTAGGGTCTCAATCCCATTAAGAAAATTGATTAGGATTTCTCGATTATCATATTGGAGGATTATGATATTTGATAAAATAGTAGGAGACATAATTAAATTAAAGTCCTAATTTAATTATGAATATCATCATGAGTTGTTTGCTTATGTAATGTTTTTTCTTATGCAGATTAAATGGCTTCTTGACTTTCACTATATTTTATTTTGGATTCAAATAAATTGATCAAACCTAATTATGTGGACTGATTGAGAAATCTTAAAATAGTTACTCAGTCAAGAAAAACTCTCCTATATTCCTTGATGCCCCTGATCCCTAAGCCATTTGGGGAAATGATGCCATAGATGAAAGATAAGTCCACATACAAGATGTGGCAAAAATGATTCTTTGACTTATCAAATGCATCATACTTGTCCTCTATGAATAATGAATTATAGAGGCAGCATGATGGCATGGATACTCAGTCCATATTGCTTCAATCTAAAAAAGCTATTATGGAAGAGCATAGAGTAGGACTACTAGATATGAGATATCTAAGTAATTATTTCTATGCAATGGAATGAATAGAAGGAACATCTATACAAGAATCATATTCTTGATGGTAATTGACCTAATCACTCCGATTAAGGTCAATTAGATTTTGTCATGGATGTGGAGTTGAGCAAGAATTTGATCCGGCAATCGCTCCTGAAATCATTTGCTTAGTTTGTCATGAACTATCACATGAACAAATTGAATACTTCCCTACCTGACCTATTAAATATGTTAAAAATAGCAGAGAGCCATATCAAGAAGGATAAGGCTCCTCTTCTTCTTGTAGATGGGATCTTTCGAAAGAAGATAGGTAAAAAGAATTTAAAAAAGAGGCTAAACCCTAAAGATGGCATAAATAAGAGAAAGAAGGAGAAGAAGACTTCCAGACAGATGATCTATTATAACTACGACAAAGTAGATCATTGGAAGAGAAATTATAAGGCTTACCTTGCAACTATGAAGACTGGTGCAAATGTTGCACCAAAAGGTATGTATGAGATACATACAATTTTGTCATTAAATTCTTTCATTTCAAACTCTTGGGTATTAGATACCGACTGTGGTTTTCATTTCTACAAATCTTTGCAAGGGTTGCAAAAAATTTGGAGTTTGAAGAAGGGTGACTTCGAGCTTTACGGTACTAGAGGAGAGTCCATCTAAGCAGAAGTTGTAGAGACAAATATTTTGAAGTTACCTTCTGAAAAGATCTTAAAGCTAATAAATTATTATTATATACCTAAGATCATTAGAAATATTGTATCTATATCCTTGTTATTAAAATAAGGTTATAACTTTGATGTAACGAGCAATGGTTGCTTTATCAAATATTCTAATGAAATAATATGCAATGGCATTTTTAATAATGGTTTGTTGACTCTATGTTTGGATGATAAAATTTTTCATATTGATGAAAGTAGAAAGCGTAAAAGAGAGAATATAAAAAATACTTTACTTTGGCATTATCGGCTTGGTCATATTTGTGAGACCAAGATTAACAAGTTATACAAAGAAAAGTTTTTTGGCATTTTGATTATGAATTTTCATTAGGAACTTGTGAATCATGTCTCATGGGTAAAATGACCAAGACTCCATTTAGTGGACATGGAGAAGGAACAAGTGAGTTATTAGAACTTGTACATTCAGATGTATATAGTCCTATGACAACTCAAGCTAGAGGAGGATACTCTTATTTTATAACATTCACTGATGATTTATCTAGATTTAGATATGTGTATCATATGAAACACAAATTTGAATCCTTTGATAAATTTAAAGAGTATCAAAGTATGGTCAAAAATCAAACTAAAAAGAGTATAAAAATCCTTCGATCTGATCGAAAAGGAGAATACTTATCCCATGAGTTTCTAGACTATCTTAAAGTAAAGAAGATTCTCTTTGAATAAACCCCTCCTTATTCACCATAGTTAAATGTTGTAGTCAAAAGAAGGAATCGTTCCTTATTAGATATGGTATGGTCCATGATGTGCTTCACAGAATTACCTATTTTCTTTTGGGGTCATGCCCTTGAGACCACAGTTTATATTATGAATAAAGTGCCTTCTAAGTCTATACCTAGCACTCCGTATGAGATATGAAGAGAAAAAAAATCTAATCTTAAGTATCTTAAGATATGGAATTGTTCGGCATATGTCAAAAAAAATTTTAGAGATAAGCTAGATGCTAGAGCAGATAGATGTCTATTTGTAGGATATCCTAGAGATAGTATGGGATATCTATTATACTATCCTACTGAACAGAAGGTATTTGTAAGTAGGCATGTCACTTTCATGTAGAAAGAGTTTATCCTCTAAAGAGGTAGTGAGAGAAACATTGAACTTAGTTAATTTCAAGAAAAACAAACAAAAATTGTTGAACCAAGTGAACACAAAAATAGGAAAGAACTTGAACACACAACTCCTATCTAAAGGTCTGATAGAGTGCAACATGCACCTATGAGGTACTGGTTCATTATTTATTATTGAAAATAATGAAGCTCAAGTCATTGAGAATGACGAACCTCTGACATATATGGAAGCAGTCATGTGTAGAGACTGATAAATGGCTGGCTACCATGCAATCCGAAATGGACTCCATGTATTTTAACAAAGTATGGATTTTGGTGGATGCACCAGAGGGTGTGAACCCTATTAAATGCAAATGGATCTTTAAGAAAAAGATTGGAGTGGATGAACAAATTGAAACCTATAAGGCTAGATTTGTGGCTAAGGATTTCAAGCAAAAATAGGTTATAGATTATGATGAAACATTTTCACCTATTGTCATACTCAAATCTATTCAGATTATGCTTGCCAAAGCAGTGTACTATGACTATGAAATATGGCTAATGGATGTGAAGACCACCTTCTATAATGGTTTTCTTGAGGAGGAGGTCTACATGTCACAGCCAGAGGAATTTATCTTAAGTGAGAGATCAAATTAGGTATGCAAGCTTAAAAGATCCATCTATGGATTAAAGCAAGCTTCAAAGAGTTAGGACATCCACTTTGATGTTACAGTCAAAGAGTTTGGCTTCATTAAGAATGTGGATGAATCATGTGTGTACAAGAAGACTAGCAGGAGTGCCATAGTTTTCTTGGTTTTGTATGTAGATGACATACTCCTCATTGGGAATGATATCTCAATGTTACAATCGATCAAATTATGGCTATCAAATAAGTTTTCTGTGAAAGATTTGGGAGAAGCATCCTATATACTTGGTATAAAGATCTATGAGATAGATCTAAGAGGATGCTAGGCTTGTCCCAGTCTAAGTATATTAACATAGTGCTGAAAAGGTTCAGCATTGATGGGAGTAAATGAGGTTACTTATCTATGAGTCAAGGCATACATCTCTCTAAGAAGATGTCTCCTATGACATCTAAAGATAGAAATAGAATGAGTTCTATTCCTTATGCTTTGGCAGTAGGATCAATAATGTATGCCATATTATGTACCAGGTCTAATGTTGCTTATGCCTTAAGCATAGCTAGTAGATTTCAGGTTGATCTAGAAGAGGATCATTGAAAAGCTGTGAAAAATATTCTTAAGTACTTGAGAATGACTAAGAATATTTTTCTAGTATATGGTAGATCTGATCTTAAACTAGAAAAATATTCTGACTCTAGTTTTCAGTCAGATCTAGATGATAGCAAAACCATTTTATGATATATCTTTACTCTAAATGGTAGAGCAGTAAATTGGAAGAGTACCAAGCAGTCGACTATGGCTGACTCAACCACTGAGGCAGAGTACATAGCTACAAGTGAAGTCGCCAAGGAAGCTATCTGGATGAAGAAGTTCATTACTGAATTAGGTGTTGTTCCTGAGATTGAGAACCTAGTACCACATTACTATGATAATACTGGAGTGGTTGCTCAAGCAAAGAAACCAAGATCTCTTCATTAATCCCAGCTCATTCTAAGATGCTTCCATCTCATTCGAGAAATAATTGAGAGATAGGATGTTGTCATCGAACAAGTAGATATAAAGAACAACATTGCAGACCCATTCACTAAGACTTTACCATAGCAATAGTTCGATCGCCACCTCGATTGTATAGGGTTAAAATATAAGGGCAATTGGTTTTAGTGCAAGTGGAAGATTGAAAGGAATATGCTCTACAAGCCAATCAAAATATGTATTTTGATGGGATATTATTTATTTTCCAAACTCATGTAATGATATTTTTCAAATTAATAAAGACTTTTATTTCATCATATGCTGCATCTTATTTGTTTATTTAAGAATATGATGAACCTCATAAATTAGGACTATGATTTTAGAGTTATGATGAGATCATACTAGTGAGATCTAAAATCTTAAAATCCTAATTTTAAATATTCTTGGTCAATGGAACATTGATTAGAGGATCAATATTTTTGATTAGACTGGCATATCCTATGTATACTCAATGGGGTTGATGATTGATCTCACAATCACTTATGTATGATACTAATATATGAATGTGGGTGCTCATTGGAGAATGAGTTCACTGAATTGATCCAGCTTAAGAACATCTAACGGAGTTTTCTCTACATGTCAATAGATAGTTCTCATAGTGGAAGTTGTAATGTAATCCTTTGACCTGAGACTACCATAGAACCTTATATGTATGAATACACATTTTGGTTCATACTCATTCATGACTCAGTCATGTATGGAGTGATTTGGATATGTTGGATTATATATGGAGGTTGTGAGTAAGTCAATATAGAATCAATCATTCCTAGTAAGAAGAGATCACATCCTACTTGCTTCAATCGAATGATGATTCAGGAAGACTTTAATCAAAGCATGATAAAAATTAAAAATAATTTTTAATATTTTGTTAATCAAATCATCATTAAATGATTGAGAGAAATATGAATATAAAATTGGGTTTGACATATTTTCATACCTAGAGTTATATTCGAGATACAATGTGATCAAAGGATCCTATTGCATGATAATTTTCTACTGAAGGATATTTTTGATATTTCTATCAAAATTATATATCTTTTAGGTAGATATGATATATTGCTAGAGGTCAATCATGTCTTGTAGGTTTGATCAAATTAAAGAGTTTAATTTGATCATCTATTAGAAAATGTTCTAATTAATCGAATCGGGTTAGCTAGTTTTGTCCTATATTGATTTGGTTGAGTTCTAACCAGATTAGGTCAAATCACACTCGGATCTACTGCTGGCTAGATGTGGAACCCAATGAGTCACACACAAAGAAAATTGATCAAGGGTCTAATTGGATTAGATCATATTTGCAAGTTGAATATGCTAGCACATGTTGCAAACCCTAGCACGTAGATTTGAATTAGATTCAAATCGAGCTCTGATTTAGGCTAATTAAAACCAATTTGAGTTAAATGTAATTTAGTTAACTAGTTGGGTTGACCCTTGGCAAGTTGACCATGGTCTAGGCACCATCTATCAGCAACCCATGCACTAGAAACTCTCTTTCTTAGGGTGTGGGGTTTTGGGATGTATGCTAGGGACATGTGGCGCATGAAGGTGGTTGGCGCCACATTTTTTTCTTATCAAAATTTATTTTATGTAAGTTTTGTTACATGATTTTTAGATCTAAGAAGGAGCACAGAAGAGTCCTTCTGCAAATAAAATTCCTTCATATGTTATCTGGAATTTGGATTAGAAGAGACTCCTTGCCGCCCCAACTTCTTTGGCACCCCTTGGACCAAGTCAAATGCCCTTGGGACTTTGACTTTTCAAAGCTTATCTCCAAGCCATTATCAGATATGGTACCCCCTTTCCTGGTCATTGGATGGACATCTAATCTGATCAAAGCCCTTAATAATTGGCGCCATTTGTAAAGAGTTGCGACTCTTCATAAGAAAACTTATGTAGAATTTTTCGAGTAGTCCTTCTGCTTTATGGCACGTTTTCGAAATAACTCTACGTAATTCCACGTGGCTTGAAAATCAGAAGGGGGCATAAGATTTTGAGTGGACGTGAGATATGCCCAGGGTGTGGGCATGAGATATTCATGAAGGCACCCCTATGTATATCATAAATAGTGGTGAGCTCCGGGAGTCCAAGTTATTCAAAACTCTTCTTTCTTTCTTACCACTCTCCCTAGTTGTCCAATTTCTTTCTTCCTTCTCTTATTAAGACAAGTCCTAATTAAGGACAAAAGGTCTGCTTTAGGATAAGGGCTTAGGAAGATATTAAAGGAAGGCAAGAAGAAAAGAATGATAAGAAAGGATAGGATAAAAGGGTAACAGCAAAGGCTAGGTAAGGTTCTACCCAAATAATTAAAATTCTTATCATAAGAATTTTAATTAAAATAATCAAAGGTGCTGCTGTCTTGATCAAGTCCCCATGTAGATCAACGTTCGAGGATGAACAATTGGCACCTGGTGGAACACTTGATGGACTGCTATCGGTAATCAACATCAAGTTATGCTTAAGCAATCAGAGGTATGTTTCAATATCCTAATTTATGTTATAAATACATATGATATGATTAAATTCTAATAAGATGATCCTAGGGCTCAGGTTTGGTTTTATGATTTCATAATTTTTTTTTAAATTCATGCTTTCGCCTTGTACAACAAATCCTATAGTTGGGTTTTTCTATCTTGAGCCCCGACAGAATTAGGGTTAAGGCGAACTCGTTAAACGCAATATCCATTGTATGAATTAATCATTCGATTTAAGTTCGATGTGAAAATCTAATAGAAACTCTTTCTATCATCTTCACACTACCATGGCCATGGGCTTATGGACTCAATCTCAGGATCATCATAAGGCTATTTCTCATCTACCATGGTAGATAGATTGCTTTATTGGTGAAATCCAATTCCTACAGTGAACATGCTATAGCCAACATACATCTCAAGATTCCGAATGGCTAGAAGATAAAGTTTTAGTGTAGTAAAACTATAACACCCTCAAGGTGAACTGCAGCAACAAGCCAGTCATCGATGAGAAGGTAGACTCCCTTAAGACTGCTTGAGGTGGTCACGCTCAATGTCCTCATTCTTTAATGAGTATCTATACTCTCATTTTGGTGTCTCCACACCATAGACTTAAGACTCATCTACTATAAGAAAGTGATTGTACACCAACCTTCCGGATCGATCACCATCTTCGTAATGATCCTATAATCAGGAGCAGTTTATAAGTTAATTAAGAAAATTCATGTCTTAAATTTTCAACTCTTAAAAATATGAATTATCATTATCATTAACTCAAAGGATGTATCTCAGACACTACAAATACGCACTATAATAGAAAATAATTTTTTTATGTATTTATAGTCAAAATTATAAAATTGCCCTTAGAAGTGTATTACAAGTGTTATCCAATCTTGCTTCTAGGCACATATCTAATAAACTTCCACTTGACATAAAGCCAATTGGCTACAAATCTATATCCCATCTTCTTGAGGTGGGCTTTGATCTTCTATTGTCCCAATAGCTTCGTTAGTGGGTCAGCTGCATTATCTACAGTGTCGACTCTCTTGACCTCGACGTATTTCTTCTTGAGGTGATCGTGGATCAGATGGAATTGTCACTTAATGTGCTTGGATTTTTGATGAGACCTTAGCTTCTTAGCTAGGGCTATGGCACCATTGTTGTCGCAGTACAAAGTGACAGCATTAGATGGTATCACTTCAAGCTCTGTGGTGAACTTTTTGTACCAAAATGCCTCCTTCATAGCTTCTGATGCAGTGACATACTCTACTTCCATGGTGGAATCTGCTATCACCATCTAAAAATTTTTCTAGCTAACAGCAGCACCATTGCATACAAACAGACTTCTAGATATCGACTTTCGATCATCTATGTCAGACATAAAGTTCGAGTCTATATACCCCTAAACCTAACGTTCTCTATTACCAAAGACTAGAAATATATTCTTAGTCCTACTCAAGTACTTAAGGATATATTTCATAGAAGTCCAGTGTTTTTTGCTTGGATTTAGCTGATACCTACTCATAACACTCATAGCATGGGCAATATCAGGTAGTATACATAGCATGGCATACATGAGGCTCCCTATTGCCGAAGCATAAGGGATCTTACACATGCGTTCAATCTCCTCAGGTATGCTAGGGCATATCTTCTTCGAGAGATGAATGCCATGTCTAAAGGGTACTAAATCTCTTTTTGAGTTTTCCATGCTAAATCTCTTTAGCACATCCTTTATGTACATCTTCAGTGAAAGTCCAAGTTTCCTATTCGGTCTATCTCTATAGACCTTACTTTTCAAAATAAATGATGATTCTCCTAGGTCTTTCATAAAGAACTCTTTAGACAACTACATTTTGATTATGGTCAGCATAGGAATATCATTCCCAATTAGGAGGATGTTATCCATGTACAGTACGAGGAAGACAACAGCCCACTGACATTTTTGAAAACACAAGGCTCCTCATTTTTGATAAAAGCAAATGATTTGATTACATCATTAAAACAAGCATTTCAGCTCCAAGATGCTTGCTTAAGTTCATATATGGACCTTTGTAGCTTGCATACCTTATGATCACCATCACTGGATGTGAAATTAAGCGGCTATTCTATATGCATCCATTTAAGAACATCATTTTCACATCCATTTGTTAAATTTCATAATCAAAATAGGCTACAATAGCAAGCAATGTGTAGATGAATTTAGGCATGGCTATTCGCTAAAAGATATCCTGATAGTCAATGCCTTCATGTTGACTATAATCTTTCGCTACGAGCCTTGCTTTGTGAAGGAAAAGTCTTATTTTCCACCGTAAAATCATCCAAATCTAATTAGATCTGAGGTAGATTTTTCTACAAAAATTTTTATGATTTGATAAGATCTAAGAGTTATCAGATTTAGTCAAGATAATCTAATATTAAAATTAAAAATAAAATTTAATTTAATTTAATTTAAGTATCTAATTTGGTAATCTAATTACTCGATGATGATTCTGATCATTTTTGAGGTTCTAGAATGAGTCATGCATGCGCCTGGCCACTACCGATATCCACTTGAGCAGGATCTAGACATCTTGTCCTCATAAATCTTTCTTCAAAGGATTAGATCTGAATCTAATCTGTGGATCCTTCAAAATATCTTGAATGTTGCATGCTCGTATCACGAACACCATCATGTATATGCTAAATCTTGTGCCAAAAATCTTGGACTTCCTATTCTGATTTGTGCCCAACTTTTGTCATGTAGAAGAGGGAGAGAGAGAGAGAGAGAGAGGATCAAAAGAGGTGAGGGATTTGATAGCGGCGATAGCAACTTGGGTATGAAAAATATTTGATGCGATTATTGCTCTTTGGCGCGAGAAAGGGTTTTAATCCTAACACCACATAGAGTTCCATTTGACCAAAATAACTGATTTATTTTATCATTGGAACTCAAGACCTTATTCTCCACATAGAGCATCAGATCTCATCTATTTCTTATGCTAAAAATCAATCAAAAAAGTGGGCAACATGAGTAGATAAGGAAGAGTCCATTGCACATAGGACTCTTTCCTCAAGAGTTTGATCCAAATCAAACTCTATCAAAACCCAATGAAACCACCATCATAAATCACAAAATTTGGCACACCCATAGTATGACTCAAGCCCTATCATATATCCAAAAATTAGAGCAAAATAATTTCTAAAAAATTTTTTAGAAGCATCTGATCAGGTGACCCTCAATTCTCTCAAATAGGTCAACTTTTGACCCTAGTCCAATTACACTAGGAATGGATTTAATTTCTATAATTAATCTAACCTATATTAGTTCCATTTAGATGAAAATAAATCTATTCAAGATATAAGAATTAGTCAAATTAAATTTGACTTGGGTTGCGATGAATCAAAAAAATTATAGGAGAAAGCTTGGCTCAATCATGTGCTAGCAAGATTATCTTGAACCTGATTTGATCTAATCCAAATCAATCGAACTAGGTTAGCTGAATTGATGAAATTTAGATCCAAACCCTTATTTTTGTGATCCAATTAGATTAAGTTTCATATGGTAATGAAACATGTCATGATATCTATCATCGACATCATCAAAACATCTTTTGATGGACCGAAACTTTTCTGATTCATACAATTTAAATGATCGATCATCAAAATCATTCTAATTGCTCCCAAAATCCATCGATGAACCTCTCAGTGTAGCTACTTGTATGATTGGGTTCTTCTATCTTGAGCTCCGATCGAATAAGGGTTAAGGTGAACTCAACAAACCCAACATCCATCATATGAATTAATCATTTGATTCAAGTCCAATGTGAAATCTTAATAGAAACTCATTCTATCATCTTCACACTGCCATAGCGATGGGCTTACGGACTCAATCTTATGATTATCATAGGGCTACTCCTCATCTACCAAGGTAGATAGATCCAATATTGGTGCAATCCAATTTTTATAATGAACATGCTATAGCCAACATACACCTCAGAATTCTGAATAGCTAGGAGATCGAGTTATGGTATAGTTAAACTATAACACCCTCAAGATGAATTGCCGATGCACCTCAGATCAAAGAATTAGACACACCACTATAGCATCGAGCCAGTCATCGATGAGAAGGTAGACTTCATTATGACTGCTCAAGGTGGTCATGCTTAGTGCCCTCATTCTCTAACGAATATCTGTACACTCGCTCTAGTGTCTCCATACCATAAACTTGACATACATTTATCCTAAGAAAGTGATCGTACACTAACCTTTTAGATCGATCATCATCCTTATGATGATCCTATGGTCGGAAGTAGTTTATGAGTTAATTATGAAAATTCATGTCATAAATTTTTAACTCTTAAAAATATGAATTATCATCATCATTAACACAAAGGATGCACCGACATTTTAAATACATACTATGATAGAAAAATAAATTTTTTATTAATATATAATTAAAATTATAAAATTATTCTTAGAAGTCTATTACAAGTGTCAGCCAATCTGGCTTCTAGGGCACACATCTAACAAACTCCTACTTGACGTAAAGCCAATTGGCTACAAATCTAAATTCCATCTTCTCAAAGTGGACTTCGATCTTCTACTGGCTCAATGGTTTTATTTGTGGGTTAGCCGCATTGTCTATAGTGTTGACTCTCTTGACCTCAACGTATCCCTTTTCGAGGTAATCATCGATGAGGTGGTATCGCCGCTCGATGTGTTTGGATTTCTGATGAGATCTCGGCTTCTTAGCTAAGACTATCATTGTCTGCTTGAATTTCATCCAACTGACAGCTCCATCATTTTAAATAAATAGACTTTCAGATGTTGATTTTGGATCATCTATGTTGGACATAAAATCTGAGTCTGCATATCCCTAGACCTGGAGTTTTCTATTACCAAAAATTAGAAACATATCCTTAGTCATTCTCAAGTACCTAAGAAGATATTTCACAGAAGTCTAGTACTCCTTGCCTAGATTCGATTGATACCTGTGTTAGATATATGTGCCCTAGAAGCCAGAATTGGCTGACACTTGTAATACACTTCTAGGGGCAAAATTGTAATTTTGACTATAATTAATGAAATGGGTTATTTTCTATCACACATGTGTATTTAGTGTCTGTGATACATCCTTTGAGTTAATGGTAATGATAATTCATATTTTCAAGAGTTGAAAATTTAAGACATGAATAATCATTATTAACTCATAAACAGCTCCCGACCATAGGATCATCACGAGGATGGTGATTGATCCGGAAGGTTGGTGTACGATCGCTTCTCTTTAGTAGATGAGTCTTGAGTCTACGGTGTGGAGACACCGGAGCAAGAGTACAGGTACTCGTTAGAAAACGAGGGCACTGAGCGTGACCACCTCGAGTAGTCATTAGGGAGTCTACCTTCTCGTCAATGACTGACTCGATGCTGCAGTAGTGTGTCTGGTTCTTTGACCTGAGATGCATCGGCAGTTCACCTTGAGGGTGTTATAGTTTGACTACACCATTACTCGGTCTCCTAGCCATATGGAACCCTGAGGTGTATGTTGGCTGTGACATGTTCATTGTAGGAACTAGATTGCATCAAGATGGGATCTATCTACCTCGGTGGTAGAGGAGTAGCCCTATGATGATCATGAGAATCAAGTCCTGAAGCCCATGGCCATGGCAGAGTGAAATAATAGAAAGAGTTTCTATTTAGATTTTCACACTGGACTCAAATCGAATGATTACATCATATGACAGAGACTAGGGTTTGACGAGTTCACCTTAACCCTAATCTGATCGGGGCTCAAGATAGAAGAACTGAATCACACAGGTAGCTACACCAAGAGGTTCGCATTCAGCTCTGATGGGTTGCCACCATATACTGCTAGGTGTCACTGATGGATTTTGGGAGCAATTAGAATGATTTAGATGATCGATCATTCTAGCTGTTCGAATCAGAAGAGTTCTGATCCATCGAAAGGAGTTTCGATGATGTCTATGATAGAGATCATGACATATCCCATTACCATACAGAACTGAACCTAACTGGGTCACACAAACAAGGGTTTGAGTCTGGTGATCATCAATTGAACTGATCTAGTTCAATTGATCTGAATGAGATTCAATTAGGTTCAAGGAAATCGTGCTAGCACTCGATTGAACCTAATGTTCTTCTTTTACTATCATAAATAAGTTGTCCTGACTGAGCCAAAGGAGTTTGTGCTCAATCAGAGGCCTTCATATGGTCTGACTAGAGGTTGTCCAAGTCAGAATAGGTTGTCTTATTTGTAAGACATTACCTGCCATTTTTGGTCACCTGCCATTTCTTGTTCTTTGACTTTGGTCAAAAGTCTACCTTTGACTGGTCAAACGTTGACCATTCACCCTTTGACTTTTGACCACATGTCATGCACCTATTGGAGAGCTGGTGGGGGCTTGTCCCCCTGCCAGAACCTAGCAAGGAGAAGGGTGCACGCCAAGGGTGGCGTGAGCCCAAGTAGGAGGCGCCTAGGAGTCCTTGTTGGACAAGGACTCCACCTCCCTTTAGGATTCCAATTAGAGTTCTACTAAGAATCCAGTTTGACTGGTCTTAGGCGCCCTCTAAGGAGGAATCCAGGGGTCTCTTTTTCAACCAATCAGATTTAGATCTGATTTCACAAAGGGTTGTGATTGGTTGAGAGGAAGAAGAGTTGGATCACGCTTAGTCTATAAATAAGACCCTGCGCCCAACCCTAATTCCAAGTCAAAGTCTTATTGAAAGAGATTTCCCACGTCCAAGGCTGCCTCTCCCCTCCTTCTCCACGCCATACTCTCTTCTCCCCTTGCTCTCCACGTCCAAAAGTGTTTTGGACTTAGTTTGGTGCGATTCAGATCAAGGAAAGGCGATCAAAAGCAAGAAGGCTGCGCTGCTGCAAAAGGACGACTGCAGATCTTCAAAAGAGTTTTGAAGATCCTCCAAATCAGATCCAGATCTGATTTTTGGAGGTGTGATAGAGAAGAAGAGGTTCTCCAGATCCAACCCGAGTGGATACCGGTAGAGGCCAGGCGCTTGCGTGGCTAAGATCCAGAACCTTCCGCTACAATCAGGATCATCTACAGGGTAATAGGATTACCCAAATCAGGTAAATTAAATTTGATTTAATTTATCTTATTTTATTTGTTAAAATAATAAGAATCAGATCTGAAACATATCAAGATCTGATTGAGATCAAGAGAAAAAATTTTGAAATATATCTCTTGATCTAATCAGATCTAGACGAACCTGGACCGGGAAATCAGGATTTCCCTTCAACTGGTATCAGAGCCATGGTTCTAAAATTGTTTAGATCTGATTTTAATTTTATTTTAATTAAAAAATAATGTGATTTCAGATGTCACATGAGATGTGATCAGATCTGAAATCAAAAAAAATTAAAATTAAATGATTTGGATCTAAGAACATGAAGATATGCATGACTAGTTCTAGAATAGAATAGTTCTATAGAATAGTTTTGCATGTCTTTGATTTAATATGATTAAATCATATTTTAGATCTTCTTATTTACTATTTTCTGATATTATAAGTGTTATAATAACATCTGATAAACAGCAAATAAAAATTATTTAATTTTAAATATCATATGAGATATGATAGATGCATGACTAGACTAGTTGTAGAATAGTTCTACATAATTGTCTAGATTAGAATTTATTTTGATTAGATCAATTTAAATCTAATTTTTTAGATTATTATATGATAATTTAGATCTGAAAATATGCATGATTATGATACATGAGATGTATGCAAAATATGCCTTGGTTAGATCTAAATTTGTATATGAGATATATGATATAGATCTATAACTGTTTTGTAGATTTACATGTTCCTGATTAAGGCGTTCCTCTTGGCCGTCCGGTCATAAGAACGAAGAAGGGTTTAAAGGCCCTCTCTTCCCATTCGATGGGGTGTTCTTATGACGTGTAGGGGTGCTGCGTGTTCGTCCTTAATCAGAAACCCAAAACTTACTTTCTGCAAAACCCTAGATCCTGAAACCCTAGGATTTATTGTGCATATTTTGTTTATGAACCCTACTTAATTAAGAATTAAGTTTATGGAATATTAATTAGGTCTAAAATTGAGAATTTCAGATCTAAGACATATTCATAATACTGGGTTCGGGCTTGGGTAGCTCAATTAGGTCTAAGCGGTTGATCAAACCGAATCAAGAGTTGGTTAGATGGGATCAACAATGCTTAAATTGACCAGCCTAATAGGATTAAGTCTGGGTCAAGATCGAGTCACGATCAAGCAAGACCTAATTAGGCTCAGAGGTTAGAGTCTGGATTGTAGGCTAACCCAATTGGTTCTGACTCAACAATTTGGTGTCTAAGGTAAGTTTGGCACAGACGACCGACTGGTTTTTAATTGGAAGCTACTCGACCTGAATGCGTTCTTGTGCGAGTTAATGGCATATTCCTTCCACCGGTCTCACTTACCTGGCCATATCTGTTGACACAGTTCTGATCTGAGGTGGTCAATAATCCGAGCTAACCCATGCCACTAGGTTAGTCATAATTGTTATGACTAAGCCAAGTCTAGTTTAATGAGACCTGAATCAATTCTTCCTAAGAAAAGATTAAGTCTGAGGTCTTCCACCATTGTAGATGTGCGGGCCCTTCCCGGGGTTGATTGTTCTCGGCTGGATACAGTGGCTCAGTTGCACCGGGAAGACGCAACCATGTCTATTAGGCATTGGATGCTATGGGCTGGAGGATGAGTTGGGCTCAATATTCCGGATACGGTGAGAGACCCAATTAGGAACCCAGTCTATGCAAATGGTGGGTCTGACTTAACTAAGGAGTGGATCAATATTCCGGATACGGTGAGATTCATGAATTAGAGACCAAGTTTGGGTGCACCATGATTAGAGAATCATTGAACAAGAGTTGTTCACTCATTGGCTAACCCATCACCAATAACTGTTAGGTGAGGTGATGAGTCAGTTGGTGAGACCGCACCACCCACTAGAAATCATCAATCGCGGAGATTTTCGCATCTCTACAGAGGGAGTGTAGGGATCCGAGAAAATAGTGGGAGCTAATTTGTTTAAAAATAAAATCCCTAAACAAATTGGTCAAGTCAAAATTACAGTATCTAACTAGAATCTTTGACTCTCTACAGGAAAATGTCTGCGTCCAACCCACTGGCACGTATCCTAGACACACATAGACTGACTGGACCCAATTATAAAGATTGGCTCAGGAACTACAAAATTGTTTTGGGTTCAGAGAAGTTAACACATGTTTTGGACCAGGACCCTCCCACCTTACCAGCTCGTCCATCCACTGAACAGAGAGCGTCTCTGGAAAAATGGATTGACGAAGACAATAAGGCCAGATACTACATGTTGGGCTCGATGTCTGATGAGCTCCAGCGCCAACATGAAGATATCGGGACTGCTCGCCAAATGTTGGCTCACCTGCAGGAGATGTTTGGTGAACAGAGTCGCGCAGCCAAATATCAAGTCACGAAACGACTTTTTAAGGCTAAGATGCGTGATGGGCAGTCAGTCCAAGATCACTGTCTGACAATGATCAAGGACATGGAAGAGCTTGAGAAGCTCGGTGTGAAGTTGGACTTGGACTTGCAGAATGATATTATTCTGCAATCCTTGACTGATGCATATGGGCAATTCATCATGAATTACCACATGCATAAACTTCAAAATTCCTTGGCCGAGTTGAATGAATATGCTGGTTACCGCTGAGCTTTCTATGAAAGGTTCTAAAGGCTCAGTTCTTGCTATGGAACGGACTTCTTCCAAAAGAAAGTCTTATGGAAAGAAAAAGAAGTCTGTGAAAAAAGCAAAAGGTGGAAGGATCAAAGAAGAAGAAGGCAGAACCGAAGAAGAAGGTCGATGGCAAAGGAAAGTGTTTCCATTGCAACAGCGACGGCCATTGGAAGCGGAACTGCCCTACTTACCTGGCCACCCTAAAGAACAAGAAGGAAGGTCCTTCTGGAGGTATGCTCGTTATTGAGTCTAACCTTACGGTTTCTTCTGCATCCAGTTGGGTGCTTGACTCTGGTTCTAGTGCTCATCAGTGCACTTCTATGCAGGGTCTTGAGGATAGCAGGAGGCTGAGGGATGGAGACATGATCCTACGCATCGGTAATGGAGCAAGAGTTGCTGCAGTAGCCGTGGGAACATACCCTCTTCGATTACCATCTGGTTTAGACTTAGTTTTGAAAGACTGTTATTTTGTGCCTGCAGCTAGCAGGAATTTGATTTCTGTTTCATGCTTAGCACAAGAAGGTTATGTGATCACCTTCTTTAAGGACCATTGTAACATTCTTTATGAAAGAAATAAAATTGCAAATGGTTTCCTTATTAATGGTCTTTATCAGCTACATATTGATGTACCTATTTCTAACTATCGAGCAAAACGTGAATGCCAAACGACCTAGGGATAGTCCAAACGACAGATATCTATGGCACCTGAGATTAGGTCATATAGCAGAAGATAGGATCAACAAATTGGAGAAAAATGGGCTATTGAGTCCATTGACTTTTGAGTCATATCCAACTTGTGAATCTTGTCTTCAAGGCAAAATGACTAAACTCCCTTTTGTTGGACATGGGGAGAGGGCCACAGATCTCCTTGCCCTAGTACATACTGATGTGTGCGGCCCATTCGATGTGCCGGCTAGAGGCAATTTTGTCTACTTCATTACCTTTACCGATGATCTGTCTAGGTATGGGTATGTGTATCTTATGAGACATAAGTCTGAAGCCTTTGAAAAGTTCAAAGAATTCAGACATGAAGTAGAAAAACAAACTGGAAAACCCATTAAGGTTCTTCGATCAGATCGAGGAGGTGAATACCTTAGCCGGGAATTCCTAGACTATCTTAAGGAAAATGGCATAGTCTCTCAATGGACTCCACCAGGAACACCTCAACTCAACGGGGTTTCAGAACGGAGAAATCGGACTCTATTGGATATGGTTCGATCCATGATGAGCTTCACAGACCTCCCAGATTTTCTTTGGGGACATTCATTATTAACTTCAATTTATTTACTGAATAGGGTTCCCTCTAAAACCGTTCCTACCACACCGTATGAGATATGGCACGGTAAGAAACCAAGTCTGAGTCATCTCAGAATTTGGGGTTGTCCGGCTCATGTCAAAAGACAACAAGCGGACAAGTTAGAGTTTAGGTCCTTTAGAGCTCGATTCATAGGATATCCTAAAGAGTCATTAGGATACTATTTCTACATTCCAGAAGACCACAATGTGATTGTGAGTCGACATGCCATATTTCTTGAAAAACAGTTTATTCAAGATAGTGGCATTGGAAAGCAGATTAAGCTTGATGAGAAAGTCTCACAAGCAGAAAGAGCTAAGGACCAAGTGGAACCAAATCAGGTTGAGCCAATAAGAACACTACCTCCTCCACCTCGTAGATCGGAAAGAGTTTCCCGTCCCCCTGAAAGATACTTAGGTATTATTTCAGAGGATGTAGAGGAAATGTTCCTCATAGGTAATGGTGCTCATGGTGATGATCCCAAAACCTACAACGAGGCGATATCAGATATCGACTCCGAGAAATGGCTTGAGGCAATGAAGTCAGAGATCGACTCGATGCACTCAAACCAAGTCTGGACCTTGGTAGATCCACCAGAAGGTATAGTACCTATTGGGTGTAAATGGATCTTCAAGAGAAAGATTGGTGCAGATGGGAATGTGGAGACATTCAAGGCTAGACTGGTGGCAAAAGGTTATAGTCAACGGAAGGCATTGACTATCAGGATACCTTTTCCCCGGTAGCTATGCTAAAATCCATCCGCACATTGCTTGCTGTTGCAGCCTATTTCGATTATGAAATATGGCAAATGGACGTGAAAACGGCATTCCTAAATGGATATCTTGAGGAGATAGTTATACTGGTAAGCGTAGGTTTTCAATCCCGTGATACTGAACAAAGGATTTGCAAGCTGCAAGGTAATATAATGGACTTAGCAAGCATCTGGAGCTGAAACTCGTTTAACTGATGTGATAAAAGTTTGGTTTCATCAAAAACGAAGAGTGGAACATGGTTTTCAAAAGGGTCAGTGGGAGTGTGTTGTCTTCCTCGTCATTGTTAACGTGGATGACATCCTCCTATATTGGAATAGATATTCCCATGTGACATCAGTCAGATGGTTGTCTAAGGAATTTCATGAAGACATAGGTGAAGCATCCCTTTAATTCTAGAATTTAAGGTCTAATAGGGATAGAACGAATAGATGCTTACGGACTTTCACAGAAGATGTCCATAGAGGATATAAAGAGGGTTTAGTAGTAGGAAAACTCTAAGAGGGGATTAATACCGCTTCAGACATGGTACTTCATTTTTCCAAGAAGATGTGCCCCAGCACACCTGAGGAAATAGAACGCATGAGCAAGATCCTATATGCTTCTGCAATAGGGAGCCTCAATGTTGCATGCCTATGTACATGACACTGATTAGCCCATGCTGTGAGCTGTCACAAGCAGATATCAGTGCAAATCAAGGTTGGAAGAACATGGACCTTCTGTGAAAGTGTAATGCCTTAAGTTTGAGAAGAACTAAGGATATGATGTTGGTCTTTGGTAAGGAAACTCTGTCCGGGAAACACAGACTCGGACTTCAGTCCGATTAGATGACGAAAGTCGACATCTGGAAGTCTGTTTGTGTGCAATGGTGGAGCTGTCAGCTGGAAGAGTTCAAGCAAACTGTGATAGCAGATTCCACCATGGAAGCAGAATATAATAATCGCATCAGAGGCTGCAAAGGATGCATTCTGGTACAGAAGTTTTGCTGCAAGAAATTGGAGTAATGCCAATCAGATGCCATTCTCTTTACTGGCGACAACAATGGCGCCATAGCCTTGCTAAGGAGCCGAGGTCTCACAGAAGTCCAAGCATTGAGCGGCCGATATCATTTCATCCGCGATTACCTTGAGAAAGGTTACGTTGAGGTCGAGAGTCACATCCGCAGATAAATGTGGGCAGACCTACTGACAAAGCCATTGGGCCAGCAGAAGATGAAGCCCACCTGGAAGATGGGACTTAGACTTGTAGCCATTGGCTTTAGGACAAGTGGGGAGTTGTTTGATTTGTGCCTAGAAGCAGATTGGCTTGACATTTCAGTAATACACTTTCTAGGGGCAAAATTGTAATTTTGACTATATTAATGAATGGGTTTATTTTCTATCACACAATGTGTATTTAGTGTCTGTGATACATCCTTTGAGTTAATGGGTAATGATAATTCATATTTTTCAAGAGTTGAAAATTTAAGACATGAATAATCATTAATTAACTCATAAACAGCTCCCGACAAGATCATAACGGATGGTGGATTTGATCGGAAGGTTTGGAGTGTACCGATCACTTCTCTTTAGTAGATGAGTCTTGCATCTAACGGTGGTGGAGACACCGAGCAAGAGTACAGGTACTGCGTTAGAGAACGAGGGCAACTTGAGCGTAGACCATCGAGTAGTTCATTAGGGAGATCTACCTTCTCGGTCAATGAACTGACTCGATGCTACAGTAGTGTGTCTGGTTTTACTGAGATGCTCGGCAGTATCAGCTTGAGGGTGTTATAGTTTGACTACACATGTATCGGCTCTCCCTAGCCATAATGGTAACCCTGAGGTGTATGTTGGACTGTGAACATGTTATTGTAGGAACGAGATTGCATCAGATGGGATCTATCCTACTCGTGGGTAGAGAAGTAAGCTCCCTGATGAACATGAGAAATCAAGTCCTGAAGGCCAATGGCCATGGCAGAGTGATAATAGAAAGAGTTTTCTATTTAGAATTTTCACACTGCTCGAATGAATGATTACATCAATATGACAGAGCTAGGGTTTGACGAGTTCACCTTAACCCTAATGCTGATCGGGCCTCAAGATAGAAGAACTGAATCACACGGTAGCGTGCACAAGAGGTTCGCATTTAGCTACTGATGGGTTCATATCTGCTAGGTGTCACTGTGGGATATTTAGGAGCAATTAGAATGATTTAGATGATCGATCATTCTAGACTGTTGATCAGAAGAGTTTCTGATCAATCGAAAGGAGTTTTCGATGATGTCTATGATAGAGATCATGAACATTCCATTACCATACAGAAACTGAACTAACTGGGTCACACAAACAGGGTTTGAAGTCTGGTGATCATCAATTGACTGATTCTAGTTTCATTGATCATGGAATGAGAATTTCAATTTAGGTTCAAGGAAATCGTGCTAGCACTCGTTGAACCTAACCGTTCTTTCTTTTTACTATCATAAATATTGTCCTGACTGAGCCAAAGGAGTTTGGTGATTATGTGCTATTATCAGGCTTACATGATGAGGTGTATAGAGGTTGTCAAGTTCAGAATGGTTGTCTTAATTTGTAAGACATTACTGCCATTTTTGGTTCACCTGCCATTTCTTGTTTTTGACTTTGGTCCAAAAGTCTACTTATGGTCAAACGTTGACCATTCACCCTTTGACTTTTGAACACATGTCATGAGCCCTATTGGAGAGCTGGTGGGGGCTTTGTCCCATACGCCAGAACTGGCAAAGCTGAGAAGGGCGCACAGCAAGGGTGGCGTGAGCCAAGTAGGAAGGCGCGTAGGAGTCCCTTGTTGGACAAGAGATCACCTCCCTTTAAGGATTCCATTAGAGTTCTACTAGAATCCAGTTTTGGAACTGGTCCTATAGCGCCTCTAGGAGGATCCAGGGGTTCTTCTTTCTAACAATCAGATTTCAGATCTTGATTCTCACAAAGGTTGATGATTTGTTGAAGAGGAAGAAGAGTTGGATCACGCTTAGCTTATAAATAAGACCCTGCGCCAAACCCTAATTCCAAGTCAACAGTCTTATTGAAAGAACTTTCCCCACATCCAAGGCTGCTCTCTCGCCTCCTCTCCACGTGCCCAGGGTACTTCTTTCCGTTCATAAACCCTGACGCATTCTCCCCTTGCTCTCCACGTCCAAAGTATTTTTGGACTTAGTTTGGTGCGATTACCAGATCAAGGAAGGGATCAAAAGCAGAAGGCTGCGCATGCTGCAAAGGAAGACTGAGATATTACAAAGAGTTTTGAAGATACCTCCAAATCAGAATCCAGATCTGATTTTTGGAGGTGTGATAGGAAGAAGAGGTTCTCCAGATCCAACCCGGTGGGATATCGGTAGAGGCCAGACGCTTGCGTGGCTAAGAATCAGAATTCCCGCTAAAATGGATCATCTACAGGGTAATAGGATTACCCAAATCAGGTAAATTAAATTTGATTTAATTTATCTTATTTTTTGTTAAAATAATATAGAATCAGATCTGAAACATATCAAATTGATTGAGATCAAGAGAAAATTTTGAAATATATCTCTTGATCTAATCAGATTCTGGACGAACCTGGACCGGGAAATCAGGCATTTCCCTTCAACTGCTCGTGACACTCAACAGCATGAACTATCTGATCGTGTACCTAGCATGGCATACATAAGGCTCCATATTGCGAAGGAGTAAGGAATCTTGCTATGCATTCAATCCTCAGGTGTGCTAGGGCACATCTTCTTGGAGAGATGAATGCCATGGCTAAAGGGTACAATTCCTCTGGAGTTTTCATGCTCGATAATCTTCAGCACTCCTCTATGATACTTATACTATAAGAAACAGCATTCTATTCGACCTAACTCTATATAGATCTTAATTCTCAGAATAAAGGATGCCACTCCTAGATCTTTCATGGAGAACTCCTTAGACAACCACATTTTTACTATAGTCAATATGGGAATATCATTTCTAATTAGAAGGATGTCATCCACGTACAATATAAGAAAGACAACAGCACTCCCACTAACCTTTATGAAAATACAGGGCTCCTCCTCATTTTTGAGGAATCCAAATAATTTGATTACATCATTGAAATAAGCATTCCAGCTCAGAGATGCTTACTTAAGTCCATATATGAACCTTTGCAACTTACATACCTTATGATCATCATCACTAGATGTGAAATCTCGTGGCTATTTTATATAGATATCTTCCTCAAGATATCCATTTAAGAATGCCATTTTCACATCCATCTGCCATATTTCATAATTAAAATAGGCTACAGCAGTAAGCAATGTGTGGATGGATTGAGCATGGTTACTGACAAGAAAGTATCCTGATAGTCAATGCCTTCATGCAGACTATATCCTTTTGCTACAAGCCATGCTTTGAATGTCTCTACAATTCCATCAACACCTATCTTTCTCTTGAGGATCCATTTACTTCCAATAGGTATGCTACCTTCAGGTGGATCTGCCAAGGTCCAGACTTGGTTTGAGCCCGTTGAGTTAATCTCTGACTTCATTGCCTCTAACCATTTCTCAGAGTCCATATCTGATATCACCTCATCATAGGTTTTAGGATCATCACTATTGGTGCAAAATCTAGTTGATGCCGGATCGAGCTGGAGTTGGAAAAGAGGAGGTTGCCACTGGTGACCTACAAAACAAAGTTTCACCTGGAGTCAATGGTGGTGGCTTTGGTAGGACCCTCCGATGATCAAGTCAACTCTTCTGGCCAATAAGAATGGAGTGCTCAGAAAAGAATTCAGCAGAGTTTTGAGAAGGAGAATAGAGCCTAGAGAAAATATATCTGGAGGGTTTTTTTATAGATGGAGCCTGTATAGCCGTAACCATTTGGTAGTGGGCCACTCGGAGCCACGTAAAATTTATTACCATAACTGTCCAGTAGTGGGCCATTTCGGGCCACATGATATTTATTATGGAGAGAGGTGTCGCCCGTTCGTTGAGATTTAATAGTTGAAGTTCGGAGGAAGCAAACATTGGTTGGTGAAGAGCTTTGACATACATCAATTCTAGAGGAGTTTGGACTCCTAATGAAAATATAGCTAGAGAGAATCTTCTAGGAGGAATACTACTTGAAATTTGAAAGTAATCCACTGAAGGAATCTAGATGAAGTTTGATTGAAGGTGAAGTTCAAAAGGAGTATGGCTCCTGGACAAATCCGATCGAATGTGAAGTCCGGAAGGAGTTCGACTGTTGGAGAAATTTGACTAAAGTAGAAATCCGAAAGGAGTTTGGCTCGTGGATGAATCCGATTGAAGGTAAAGTTCGAAAGGAGTTTGGCTCCTGGAGGAATCTGACTGAAGGTGAAGTCCAAAAAAAGTTTGGCTCCTAAAAAAATTCGACTACTGGAGAAATCTGACTAAAGGAGAAGTCTGGAAGAAGTTCGACTCTTGGAGGAATCCGACTAAAGAAAAAGTTTGAAAGAAGTTCGACCACTACAAGAGTCCGAAAGGGGTTCGGTTGCTAGAGGAGTTTGGCCACTGGAGGAGTCCTGGAGAAGTTCGGCTCCTGGATGAGTTAGGTGGCTGATGGAAGAATTTTCAATCAAAACTCTTTCATGATTACCAATTATATTAGGCTAAGCATCAGATTGGACTTCAGCAAGAGTGGGATTTATCCGCAACACTAGTCTCCCTACTCTCAAGCTCGAAATTCGAAGGAAGAGAGTAGAAAAAAGATGACCGTCGAAGTTATTTTTTGGGCTCTGTACCTATTGAGGTTAAAGCTCAGAGGAGATCTTATCTTCGATTGAAGTTGAAGTTGAAGCTCAGGAAAGATCTTATCTCTAGCCGAGGTAATAGGAGATCTTATCTCCTATTGAAGTTGAAGCTCAGGGGAGATCATATCTTTAGTTGAGATTATAGGAGATCTTATTTCTATGGGTTGAAGAAGATTCTTCTTATGTTGAGTCGTGGAGATTTTTTGCCAGGTTGTAGGAGTTCCTATTGAAGTGAGGAGATCTTATTCAATAGAGTTGGGCTTCTATTTACTCATCTGAATGTGAGGTTTCATTGTCTGTAGAGTTTCTTTTGTTCTAAGAGCTTAGGCACATTAGGCCATTCAGGCTTTCCTCGTCTCATCTAATGAATGAGGCCTTCAACTTTCTCATAGGATGAGGTTCCTCCTGTTCTAATGACTATAAGCAATTAGGAATTATCAGGGCCCCTTATCCATCTAAAATGAATGAGGCTTTAACTTGCTCATATTAGATGGTTTTTCGACTTTGCCACTTAGATGAGATTTCCTCTTTCTAATGGGCTATAGGGACATTAGGACCGTTTCAGGGTTGCTTCTCGTCTAAAATGAGAGGCCTTCACTTTGTCCATTAGATTGAGGTTCTCTCTTGTCTCTAAGCTTAGGGGCACATTAGGACGTTTCAAGGCCTTCCCTCATCTTGTCTAAAATGAATGAGCCCTTCGACTTTGCTCATGCTAGAACGAGGTTCTCCTCCTGTTCTTATTGGACTGTAGGGGCATATAAGGGTCGTTGTCAGAGCCTCTTCCCTCATCTCGTCTAAAATGAATGAGGTCTTCAACTTGCTCATGTTAGGATGAGGTTTTCCTCCTATTTCTAATATGGCCACTTTTGATTGCTTCTTTCCTATCATCACATAATTTTTGCACCAAGAAATAATAATGTTGAGATGAAGGAGTTTAATTAAAGGAAAATTACTGGTAGTATATTCTCAGATTTTCTGAATTCCAAGGTCATGGGAGCGTTGTTCCTCTGAGCTCCTTCAAACATAAAGATCTAGATCAGATGACCTCCTCTATTTCATACGGGCCTTCCCAATTTGGGGCAAGCTTCTTTTGACTCTGAGGCTGAGAGATGGCGGCTCATCGAAGCACTAAGTCCCCTAAAGATAGTGTTGATGATGCCGAGAGGCAGTCGATCTCCTTGTTGTTTCTCTCTCCTTGGTGGTTCTGGCTACGGCAGTACCTTCGATCGATCTTCTCTTGCTTCAAGTCGATGTCTATGGTGCATTGAGGGGGGCGTAGTTGTGAAACCTTCTAGAGGGAGAACTTCATCGTGCCCTTCTGTCGGGGCTTCTTTGATGACAAGCTCGAGGAGTAGTTTAGGTTCGCTTGTGCTCGAAGGAAGTCCATGAGCATGACTGAACTTCATTCGACCCTCCATCAGTTGTGGGTTTATTAGACTCACCCATCTAAAACTCTCCTGCAACTTACTCATCCTTCAACTTGAAGGCTTCTTCTGCTCGGGCATATCCTTCAGCCTAAGCTAGCAAATTGACAAGGTTCTTAGGATACTTCTTTTCTAGGGAGAACAACAAATCATTCTTCTAAAGGCCACCCTTGAGCACGGCCATTGCAATAGATTGGTCCAGCTTTCGGACCTCCAATGCCGCAGCATTAAATTGGATGACATAAGCTTGGATAGATTCCTCCTTCTGCTTGATATTCATCAGAGAATCTGAACCTCGGTAAGGATGTCGGCTGCTAACAAAGTAAGCCACAAACTGATGGCTCATCTAATCAAAAGAGAAGATCGTATCCGACTTCAATGCTGAGTACTAATTTCTTGCTGCTCTCTTTAAGGTAGACGTAAAAGCTCGGCATAAGATGGTGTTTGGTGTGCCATAGAGCAGCATCATGGTCTGAAAGTTCTTCAGATGATCGACTGGATCAGAGGTTCCATCGTAGCTTTCAAATTATGGAAGCTTGAAGCTCGGCAGAATGGACTCTTGCATAATTCTCTGAGAAAAAGGAGGGTTAGTGCAAATATTATTACCGCATCAGGAGGGAGTATGATGGAGCCCTTCGATTCGTCGACTCATTTCTTAGAGCCTTTGATTCAAGAGATCTTCACAATTGTTGATCTCTAGGGCTTTCTGGTGGGATGGAGGCAATGCTCTTCCTAGGTCAAGTCATGGTCCAAGCAAGGGCTCTCCACCCTCTGCTTCCCCATTTTGGAGGTCACCGATTGGCTAGCCCAAGTCGCTCGTTCCCCGACCAGATCATGGGGCTCCGAAGAAGTCTACTCTAGCTGAATTGGTGCAAGAGTCTGATGATGTATGGCCTGCACTGTCTCTGTGAGATCGTGAACCTGCTGCACCAATAAGTTGAACTACTCCGCATCCACCATGGCTGAAGGTGGTGCTTGAGTTATCGCAGCTGAAGTGGGAGCGGATAAATCTGGACAGAATTTGACTGCAAAGGCTATTGATCGCTGGGTCGAAGCTTTCCTGAAAGGCATTTTTTTTGGGAACAACTCTAGAGAGGAAGAAGATAGATCGCTGCTGAGCACTACATTAAAAATAAGGGAACTTCAGGAACAGAGAGGCCCTCCTTCTAGCATTAATACTATTGGTGCAGAATCTGGTTGACGTCGGATCGAGCTGGAGTTGGGAAAGAGGAGATCGTCGCTGGTGACCTACAAAATAAAGTTCCGTCCGAAGTCGGTGGTGGTTGCTCCGGCAGAACCCTCCGACGATCAAGTCAGCTCTTTTGGCCAATAGGAATGGAGTGCTCAGGAAAGAATTTAGTAGAGTTTTGAGAAGGAGAAGAGAGACTGGAGAAAATGTATCTGAAGGATCTCTTTTATAGACAAAGCTTGTATAGCCATAACCATCCAGTAGTGGGCCGCTCGGGGTCATGTGGAATTTTTTATCGTAACCATCCAGCAGTGGGCTGCTCAGGGCCATAAGAAATTTATTACAAAGAGAGGTGTCACTCGTTCGTTGAGATTTAATAGTCAAAGTTCGAAGGAAGCAAGCGTTGATTGATGAAGAGCTTTGACATATGTCAATTCCAGAGGAGTTCGGACTCCTAATGGGAATATGGCTAGAGGAAATCATCTAGGAGGAATACTACCTAAAATCTAAAAGTAATCCACTAGAGAAATTTGGATGGAGTTCGACTAAAGGTGAAGTCCAGAAGGAGTTCGGCTCCTGAAGGAATCCGACTGAAGGTGAAGTTCGGAAGGAGTTCGACTACTGGAGGAATTTGACTGAAGAAGAAATTCAGAAGAAGTTTGGCTCTTGGATGAATCTGACTGAAGGTGATTTTTGGAAGGAGTTCGGCTCCTGAAGAAATCCGACTGAAGGTGAAGTCCAAAAAAAGTTTGGCTCTTGAAGAAATATGATTGCTGGAGGAATACGACTGAAGGAGAAGTCTGGAAGGAGTTTGATTCCAGAAGGAATCTAATTGAAGGAGAAGTTCGAAAGAAGTTCGGCCGCTGTAAGAGTCCGAGAGGCATTTGGCTGCTGGGGGAGTCCAAAAGAAGTTTGTCTCCTGGAAGAGTTAGGCCGTTGGTGAAAGAATTTTCGATCGAAGCTCTTTCGTGATTACTAGTTACATTAGGCTAAGCATTAGAATGGACTTCGGCGGGAGTGGGGTTTATCCCCAATAATCACAATGAATCCCATTTTCTATGAGAAACATTTTTTCTATGTCCTCTGAGATAGTACCTAAGTACCTTTCAAGAGGACAAAAATTTCTACTTGATCTATGAGGTGGAGGAGGTAGTGTCTGGGTTGGCTCTAACTGATTGGGCACCATTGGTTCCTTAGCTTGTTTCTCATCGAAAACTTTCTCTTTGAGTCAAATCTTTCTTCTAATGCCACCATCTTGAAAAAACTATTTTTCAAGAAAGATGATGTGTTGACTCACAATCAGATTGTGATCTTTTGGGAGATAAAAATAATATTATAATGACTCTTTAGGATATCCTATGAACTAAGCTCTAAAGGATCCAGACTCTAACTTGTTCGCCTGCTATCTCTTGACATGGGTCGGACAATTCCAAATTCTGAGATTACTCAGACTTGATCTCTTACCATGCCATATCTTATACAGTGTGATAGAAATAATTTTTGAGTGAACCCTATTCAGTAAATATATAATGGTCATCAGACTATGTCTCCAAAGAAACTTAGGAAGGTCCATGAAACTCATCATGTATTGGACCATATCTAATAAGATCCTATTTTTTCATTCTAAAATCACATTGAGTTGAGGTGTTCCAAGTGGAGTCCATTATGAGACTATGCCATTATTCTTAAGATAGTTTAGGAATTCTCGACTAAGGTATTCTCCTCCTCGATCTGATTGAAGAACCTTAATGAGTTTCTTAGTTTACTTTTCTACTTTGAGTCTGAATTCCTAAAATTTTTCAAAGGCTTTAGACTTATGTCTCATCAAATACACATACCCATATCGAGACTGATCATTGATAAAGATGATGAAGTAGACATAATTACCTCTGACCAGCACATCAAATGGGCCACACAAATCAGTATGTATAAGGGCAAGTAGGTCTATGGCCCTTTTCCAATGTCCTACAAAAAGGTGCTTGGTCATTTTTCCATGAAGGTATGATTCATAAATCGGATATGACTCAAAAGTCAACGAACTCAATAGCTTAGATTTCTCCAATTTGTTAACCCTGTCTTTAGCTACATGACCCAGCCTAAGGTGCCAAAGATCCTATCATTTAGACTATTCCTAGGTCACTTTAATCCTATGGCATTCACGTTTTGCTTGATATTAAAAATAGAAACATCAATATATAACTGATAGAGATCATTTATAAGAAAATCACTTACAATTTTATTTCTTTCATAAAAAATATTATAATGATCTTTAAGAAAAATAATTACATAGCCTTCTTGTGCTAAACATGAAATAAAAATAAAATTCCTATTTGCTACAGGCACATAAAAATAATCTCTAAAAACTAAATCTAATCCTAATGGTAGTCAAAGAGAATAGGTTCCCACGGTCACAGCAGCAACTTTTTCTCCATTCTCGATGCATAGGATCATCTCGCCATCCCTCAGCCTCCTGCTATCCTCAAGATCCTGCATAGAAGTGCATAAGTTAACTCTAGAACCAGAGTCAAGCATCCAACTAGATGCAGAAGAAATCATAAGATTAGATTCAATAATGAGCATACCTCCAGAAGGACCTACTTCCTTCTTATTCTTCAAGCTAGCCAGGTATAGAGGACGGTTTTGATTCCAGTGGTCATCTATGTTGCGATGAAAATATTTTCTCTTGTCAGTGACCCTCTTCTTTGGCTCTGCCTTCTTCTTCTTTCCATATTCCATCTTTTGCTTCTTCATGGATTTGTTCTTCTTCCCAAAAGACTTTTTCTTGGACGAAGTCCACTCCATAGGAAGCACTAAGCCCTTTGAATCTTTCATAGAGAGCTCAGCAGTAACCAGCATGTTCATAAGTTCAGCCAAGGTATTTTATAATTTATGCATATGGTAGTTCATGATGAACTGCCTAAATGCATCAGTCAAAGATTATAGAATTATATCAATCAGTAGATCTAGATCTAACTTGACACCGAGCTTCTCAAGCTCTTTTAAGTCCTTGATCATCATCGGACAATGATCTTGGGCCGAGTGCCTATCACACATCTGAGCTTTAAAAAGTATCTTGGTGACTTGATATCTGAATACGTGACTCTATTCACTAAACAACACTTGCAGGTGAGCCAATATTTGGCAGCTAGTCTTAATGTCTTCATATTGGTGCTGGAGATCATTAGTCATCGAGCCCAACATGTAATACCTTGCTTTGTTATCTTCATCCGTCCAATTTTTTAGAGATGCTCTCTGATCAGTGGACAAATAGATTAGTAAAGTGGGAGGATCCTGTTCCAACATATAAGTCAATTTCTTGGAATCTAAAATTATTTTAAAGTTTCGAAGCTAATTTTTGTAGTTGGGTCCGATCAGTCTATGGGTGTCCACGATATGGGCTAGTCGATTGGACGTAGATATTTTTCTATAGAGAGTCAATGTTTCTAGTTAGATTTTATAATTAGACTTAATCAATTTATTTAGGAGTTTTATTTTTAAACAAATTAGGTTCTAAAGAAAAAATCTTATTTTTCTGGCACAGGATCATTTAGATCTAATTGAATTTGAAGAAATAATTCAAAATTTATTTTTATGATCCTAATCAGATCTATAACATCTCAGATCTGATCCTAAAGATTTGATATTATAAAATAAAAATAAAATTAAATCTAATTTAATTTCGTACCTTATTTTGGGTAATCAAATTATCCTATGATGATCCTGATTGATACTGAGGTTCTAGAAGGAGCCACGCACGCGCTTGGCCTCTATCAGCCACTCGAGCAGGATGTGGAGGCCTTCTTCGAATCTCCTTTTCAAAAATTAGGTTTGGATCTAATCTTGAAGTTTTTCAAATCTTTTTTTGAAGAAGTAGCAGTCGTCTCTTTCAGCAATGCTACCTTCTTCCTGATCTGGGTGCCTTTCTTTCTTGGATGTTACTTGAACCCATGCCCAACTCCTTGGGCATGGAGAGGGTAGAGAGAGAATCAGATGGGGCATGAAAGAGAGAGAGAGAGAGGCAGCCTTAGGGTATGGAAATTATATAAGACATCATAGTCTTAGGTGCAGATGGGGTTTAAATAGATCCTGTTGCACCATGCAGTGCCACATCATCCCGACCAATCAGAGGTCTTCATTCAATCAGATCTAAATTTTATTGGTGGGATGATGTCATTTGATCCAATCAAATGAGAGTCCCTCAAAAATCTACATAGGTGGCACCAAGACTGGATAAATCAAAAAGCTTCGGTGCCAAGGAATTTAAATCCATCAAGAAACCCTGGAGTCCCATCTATATGGGCTCCATCTCTTATCCGTATGGGGCGCACACCACGTCCCTTCTGTATGGGACTCCATCCCTTATCCATATGGGGCGCATGCCTAGGGTAGCATGTGCCCTCTCTCGTGCCTCTTTTAGTAGGGGGATAATAGCCCCAGGTGCTCTCCTATAGGTGCATGACACATGGCCCCATGTCCAAGTGTTCAGGGTCAACTATTGACCTATGTCCAAAAACAAGAATTAGCAGGTGACAGAAATTGGCAGATGTTATCTTAAATCCATCTAATGAATTAAGACAATCATTTTCTGATCTGGATAGGCTCCAGTCAAACTAAGACAAAGTTCTTGAGTGAGCCCAAAAAAGTTTGGCTCAGTCGAGACGAACCAAAATGATTACAAAAGGAGAATGTCAGGCTCAATCGTGTGCTAGCATGATTTTTTTGAACCTAATTGGATCTAATCCAAATCAATTGAACTAGGTTAGTCTAATTGATGACATCCAGACCCAATCTCTTATTTGTACGATCCAGTTAGGTTCAATTACGTATGGTAATGAGACATGTCACGATCTCTATCATCGACATCATTGAAATACCTTTTGATAGGCTAGAACGTTTTTGATTCATACAATTAGAATGATCGATAATCTAAATCATTCTAATTTCTCCCAAAATCCATCAGTGACACGTAGCAGTATATGGTGGCAATCCATCAGAACCGAAAGCGAACCTCTCAGTGTAGCTACTTGTGCAATTAGGTTCTTCTATCTTGAGCCCTGATAGGATTAGGGTTAAGGTGAACTCGTCATACCTAATATCCATCATATGAATTAGTCATTCAATTTGAGTTCAATGTGAAACTCTAATAGAAACTCTTTCTATCATCTTCACTATGCCATGGCTATGGGTTTAAGGACTCAATCTCATGATTATCATAAGACTGCTCCTCATCTACTAAGATAGATAGATCTCCTATTGGCGCAATCCAATTTCTACAACGAACATACTATAGCCAACATACATCTCAGGATTCTAAATGGCTAGAAGATCGAGTTATGGAATAGTCAAACTATAACACCCTCAATGTGAATTGTTGATGCACCTTAGGTCAAAAAACCAGACACACCACTACAGCATCGAGTTAGTCATCGACGAGAAGATAGACTTCCTTATGACCGCTCGAGGTAGTCACTCTCATTGCCCTTGTTCTCTAACAAGTATCTATACTCTCACTCTAGTGTCTCCATACCATACACTCAAGACACATCTATCCTAAGAAAGTGATCGTACACCAATCTTTCGGATCGATCACCATCCTCGTGATGATCCTATGGTTGGGAGCTATTTATGAGTTATTTATGAAAATTCATATCTTAAATTTTCAACTTCTTGAAAATATGAATTATCATTATCATTAACTCAAAGGATGTATCACAGATACTTTAAATACACACTATAATAAAAAATAATTCTTTTATTAATTTATAGTCAAAATTATAAAATTACTCTTAGAAGTGTATTACAAATGTTTAACCAATCTATCTTCTAGGGCACACATCTAACAAACTCCCACTTGACCTAAAATCAATTGGCAACAAATCTAAGTCCCATCTTCTCAAGATGGACTTCGATCTTCTATTGGCTCAATGGCTTTGTCAACGGGTTAGCTGCATTGTCTACAGTGTTGACCCTCTTGACCTCAACGTATCCTTTCTTGAGGTAGTCAAGGATGAGGTAGTATCGCCGCTTGATGTACTTGAATTTTTGGTGAGATCTTGGCTCCTTAGCTTGGGCTATGGTGCCATTGTTATCGTAGTATAGAGGAACGACATCTGATGGCATTACTCCGAGCTCTACGGCGAACTTCTTATACCAGAATATCTCTTTTGCAGCCTCCGACGCAGCAATATACTCTACTTCCATGGTGGATTTTGCTATCACTGTCTACTTGGAACTCTTCTAACTGACAGCTCCATCATTACAAATAAACAAACTTTCAAAAGTTGACTTTCAATCATCTATATCGAACATAAAATTTGAGTCTGTATACCTTTGGACTTGGAGTTCTCTATTACCAAAGATTAGAAACATATCCTTAGTCCTTCTCAGGTACTTAAGGATACATTTCGTAGAAGTTCAGTACTCTTCGTCTGGATTTGACTGATACCTGCTCGTGACACTTATAGCATAGGCAATATCAGGTCATGTACATATCATGGTATACAAGAGGCTTTCTATTGCTGAAGCATAAGGGATCTTGCTCATGCGTTCAATCTCCTTAGTTGTGCTAGGGCACATCTTCTTGGAGAGATGAATGCCATGTCTGAAGGGTACTAATCCCCTCTTGGAGTTTTTCATGCTAAACATTTTTAGCACCTCCTCTGTGTACATTTTCTATGAGAGACCTAGCATTCTATTCGGTCTATCCCTATAGACCTTAATTTTTAGAATAAAAGAAGCCTCTCCTAGATCTTTCATAGAGAACTTCTTAGACAACCACATTTTGACAGTAGTCAACATGGAAATATCATTTTCAATTAGGAGGATATCATCCATGTATAATATGAGGAAGACAACAGTGCTCCCACTGACCATTTTGAAAATACATGGCTCCTCCTCATTCTTGATGAATCCAAATGATTTGATTACATCATTGAAATGAGCATTCTAGCTTCGAGATGCTTCCTTAGGTCCATATATAGACCTTTACAACTTGCATACTTTGTGATCATTATCACTGGATGTGAAACCAACTGATTGTTCTATATAGATATTTTCCTCAAGATATCTATTTAGGAATGTCATTTCTACATCTATCTATCATATTTTATAATCGAAATAGATTGCAATAGCAAGCAATATGTGGATAGATTTGAGCATAGCTACTGGCGATAAAGTATCCTGATAGTCAATGCCTTCGCACTGACTATACCCTTTCACTATGAGTCTTGCTTTGAATGTCTCTACATTTCCATCGGCTTCTATCATTCCCTTGAAGATCCATTTACATCCAATAGGTACTATATCTTCAAGTGGATCTACCAAGGTCTAGACTTGGTTTGAATGCATTGAGTCAATCTCTAACTTCATTGCCTTTAACCATTTCTCGAAGTCGATATCTGATATTGCCTCATTATAAGTTTTAGGATCATCATCATGAACCCCAATTTTTATGAGGAACATTTTCTCTGCATCTTCTGATATAGTATCTAAGTACCTTTCAGGAGGATGGAAAATTCTACTTGATCTATGAGGTGAAGATGGTAGTATTTTGATTGGCTCAATCTGATTGGGTTCTATAGGTTCCTTAGCTCGTTTCTCATCGAAGACTTTCTCGTTGAGTCTAATATATCTTCCGATGCCACCATCTGGAATAAACTATTTTTCAAGGAAGATGGCTTGTCGACTCATAATCACATTGTGACCTTTCGATAGATAGAAATAATATCCTAATGACTCTTTAGGATATCTAATAAATCGAGCTCTAAAGGATCTAGACTCTAATTTCTCTACCTATTGTCTCTTGACATGGACCGGACAACCCCAAATACTGAGATGACTCAGACTTGGTTTCTTACCATGCCATATCTCATACGGTGTGGTAGGAATGGTCTTAGATGAAACCCTATTCAGTAAATATATAGCAGTCATCAGACTATGTTCCCAAAGAAAATCAGAAAGGTCCATGAAAATCATCATGGATTAGACCATATCTAATAGGATTCAGTTTCTCTATTTCAAAATTTCATTGAGTTGAGGCATTCCAGGTGGAATCCATTGAGAGACTATGCCATTATCCTTAAGATAGTCTATAAATTTTTGGCTAAGGTATTTATCTCCTCGATCTGATTAAAGAACCTTAATGGATTTTTCTATTTGCTTTTGTACTTTGAGTCTGAATTTCTTGAACTTTTCAAAAGCTTCAGACTTGTGTCGCATCAAATACATATACCCATACTGAGATAAATAATTGGTAAAGGTGATGAAATAGACATAATTGCTCCTGGCCAGCACATCAAATGGGCTGCATAACTCAATATGTATTAGGGCAAGTAGGTCTGTGGCCCTTTCCCTATGTTCTACAGAAGGAAGCTTGGTTATTTTGCCATGAAGGCATGATTCCCAAATCAGATATGACTCGATAATCAATAGACTCAATAGCCCAGATTTCTCCAATTTATTAACCCTGTCTTCTGCTATATGACCTAGCCTAAGATGCCAAAGATACCTATCATTTAGACTATCCTTAGGTATCTTTGATCTCATGGCATTCATATTTTGCTCGATATTAAAAATAGAAATATCAATATGTAACTGGTAGAGATCACTTATAAGAAAACCACTTGCAATTTTATTTCTTTCATAAAAGATATTATAATGGTCCTTAAGAAAACTAATTACATAGCCTTCTTGTGCTAAACATGAAATAGAAATCAAAATTTTGCTTGCTGCAGGCACATAAAAATAGTTCCTAACCGTAATCACAAAAGGTAGATTCCCACGACCATAGCAATAACTCTTGCTCCGTTATCAATGCATAGGATCATCTTACCATCCCTCAACCTCCTACTATCCTCAAGATCCTACATAGAAGTGCACAAGTGAGCACTAGAACTAGAGTCAAGCACCCAACTAGATGCAGAAGAAATCATAAAGTTAGATTCTATAATGAGCATACCTCTAGAAGGACCTATCTCCCTCTTATTCTTCAGGTTAGCCAGGTACAAAGGGTAGTTTTGCTTTCAATGGTCGTCAGTATTGTAACAAAAATATTTTCTCTTGTCAGCCTTCTTCTTCGGCTCTGCCTTCTTCTTCTTCCCACCATCCATCTTTTGCTTCTTCATGGAGTTCTTCTTCCCAAAAGACTTTCTCTTGAAAGAAGTCCACTCCATAGCAAGTACTGAGCCTTTAGAATCTTTCATAAAAAGCTTAGCAGTAACCAACATGTTCATGAGTTCAACAAGGTATTCTGAAGTTTATGCATATGGTAGTTCATGATGAAATACCCATATATCAATCTACAGATCTTGATCTAACTTGACACTAAGCTTCTCAAGCTCTTCTAAATTTTTGATCATCATCAAATAATGATCTTGGACCGACTGCCCATCATGCATCTGAGCATTAAATAGTCTCTTAGTGATTTGATATTTGACTGTGCAACTTTGCTCACCAAACAACTCTTTCAGGTAAGCCAACATTTGGCATCTAGTCTTAATATCTTCATGTTGGCACTAAAGCTCATCAGACATCGAGCCTAACATGTAATACCTAGCTTTGTTATCTTCATTCATCTACTTCTCGAGAGATGATCTCTGACCAGCGGATGGACGGGCTGGTAAGGTGGGTGGATTCTGTTCCAACATATGAGTCAACTTCTTGGAACCCAAAATAATTTTGATGTTTTGGAGCCAATCCTTGTAGTTGGATTTGGTCAGTCTATGGATGTCCAGGATATAGGCTAGTGGGTTGGACACGAACATCTTTCTTAGAGAGTCAAAGTTTCTAGTTAGATTTTGTAATTAGACTTGATCAATTTATTTAGAGATTTTATTTCAAAATAAATTAGGCTTTCACTATTTACATGGATTCCTACACTCCTTGGGCACAGATGCGAAAATCTTCATGATTATTGATTTTTAGTGGATGGTGTGGTCCCATCGATGGGCTCACCACCTCACCTAACAGTTATTGGTGATGGGTCAATCGATGAGTGAACAACTCTTATCCAATGAATCTTTAATCATGGTGTATCGAAACCTGATCTCTAATTCATGAATCTCGCCGTGTCTGAAATATTGATCCACTCCTTAGTTAAGTCAGATCCATCATTTGCATGAATTGGATTTCTGATTGGATCCCTCACTGTATCCAAAATATTAAGCCCAACCCATCCTCCAACCTGTAGCATCCAATGACTAATAGATATGATTATGTCTTTTTGGTGCAACTAAACCACTGTATCCAGTCAAGAACAATAATCCTGAGAAGGGCCCGCACATGTATAATGGTGGAAGACCATAGACTTAATATTTTTTTAGGAAGATCTAATTTGGTTCTCTTTAAACTTGACTTGATTTAGTCATAACAATTATGACTAATCTAGTGGCACGGGTAGGCTTGAATTGTTAGCCACCTCAAATCAGAACTAGATCGACACAAATGGACAAATAAGTCAGATCGATGAAAGGGATATGCCATTAACTTGATAAGAATATATTTAGGTCGAGTAGTTCTTAATTAAAAACTAATCGATTGTATCTACCAGACTTACCTTGGATACCAAATTATCAAATCAGAACCAATTGGGTTAGCCTACAATCCAAGCTCGAACCACGCAGCCAAATTAGGTCTTGACTTGATTGAGTCACATCTCAATAAGATTCGATCTTGATCTAGACTTAATCCAATTAAACTGGTCAAATCTAAGCTTTCTTTGATCTCACCTAACCAACTCTTGATTTGGTTTGATCAATCGCTAGACCTAATTGAGCTACCCAAGTTTGAACCTAATTTTATGAATATATCTTAGATCTAAAAATTTATAATTTTTAGATCTAATTAATTTTATAATCTTAATTCTTAATTAAGTTTTGGATTCATGAACAAAATATGTAACAAAATCCTAGGATTTCAGGATCTAGAATTTAGTAGAAAAATAAGTTTTGATTTCTGATTAAGGACGAACGTGCAGCACCCCTACATGCCATTAGAACATCCTATCAAATGGGAGGAGAGGGTCTTTAAACCTTACTTTATTTTTATGATCAGATGGTCAAGGGGAATGCCTTAATCAGAAATATAATTTCTACTATAGAAGTAGTTAGATCTAAATCATATATCGCATATACAGTTAATGATCTAACGTATACATATTTTGCATACATCTCATGTATCATAACTAAATTAAAAATGCATGCTTTCAGATCTAATATATCACATATAATATCTAAAAAAAAGAATTTAAATTTGATCGTATCAAACAAGACTATTTTAGATATTTTATAGAACTATTATATAACTAGTATAAGCATGCATCTTTCATATCTCATATGAAAAAATTTAAAATTCTATTTTTTACTTTTTAGATATTGTTATATAAATTATAATTTAGAAAAATAAAAATTAAATAGATCTGAAATTACTTTTAATCAAATTAAAAACATGATTATGCTAGACTACATATAGAACTATTCTATACCTAGTCTAGTCATGCATCTCATACATTGTAGTTCTAAATCATTCTAATTTTAATTTTTTAATTTTAGATCTAATTACATCTGATGTGATATCTAAAATTATTTAATATTAGATCATAAATAAAAATAAATTAGATCTAAAATAAATCTGATAAACTGCCAACCTGGTTCTGATATCAGTTGAAGAAAAAATCCTATTTTTCCAGCATAGGATCATTCAGATCTGATTGGATCTGAAGGAATATTTTAAAAAAATTTTCTATAATACTAATTAGATCTAAGATATCTCAAATCTAATCCTAAAGATCTGATATTATAAAATAAAAATAAAATTAAATCTAATTTAATTTCACACCTTATTTTAGGTAATCAGATTATTCTATGACGATCCTGATTGATCCTGAGATTCTGGAAGGAGCCATGCACGTGCTTGGCCTTTACTAGTGTCCACTCGAATAGGATCTAGAGGTCCTCTCCTTTTGAATCTTCTCTTCAAAAATCAGATCTAGATCTGATCTTGAAGTACTTCAAAAGAAGTAGTCGTCTCTTTTAGTAGTGCTGCCTTTTTCCTGATCTGGGCACCTTTCTTCCTTGGATGTTACTTGAACCCATGCCCAACTCCTTGGGAATGGATATGGGAGAGAGAGGATTAGATGGGGTATGGAAGAGTGAAAGAAGCGGCCTTGGGGCATGGGAATTATGCAAGACATCATAACCCTAGGCGTAGATAGGGTTTAAATAAATCCTATTGTGCCATGCAGTGCCATATCATCTAGGCCAATCAGAGGTCTTCATTCAATCAGATCTAAATCTAATTAGTGGGATGATATCATATGATTCAATCAGATGAGAGTTCCTTAAAAATCCAGATAGGTGGTGCCAAGACTAGATAAATCAAAAAGCTTTGGCGCCTAGGAATTTAAACCCATCAAGAAATCCTGGAGTCCCATTTGTATGGGACTCCGTCCCTTATCCATATGGGGAGAATGCCTAGGGTGGCATGTGCCCTCTCTCTTGCCTCCTTTAGTAGGAAGACAAGAGCCCTAGGTGCTCTCCTATAGGTGCTGAAGGAACCAGATCTAGAGTTTCACAGGTAGATCTTGAAAACTTTTTCAAGATCTTACAGCGAAAGGCTTAAATAAATCAAATATTTATTTAAATATATATGTGAACACCTAGATCTTAGATCTATTATATGATCAAGGCATGATATTAAATCAGAAATTAAAATCAAATAAAAAAGTAAAAGGTTGATCGAATCAACGAAGATCTACACTGCATCAAATATAGGTATGAAGTTTGTAGATCATATCTATTACCTGAATAAGTTAGATGTTCTAACTTGCTGATCCAGGATTGAAGATGAAGTCATGAGCCGCACATGCATCCAGCCTCTAGGAGTCATCCACATGAGCCTACGATCTCTGATCTGAAGTCTGATGTAGAAAATCAGCATAGCATGCTAGTACTATGCTGATCCTTCTTCGATGGTCAATCCGATGCTTCCTTCTTCAAAATTTGGACTCTCCAAAATATGAGAAGAAAGATGAGAGTTTGCTTATCTGAGACTCTCTAAAAAAAATCTCAAAAAAAAGGAGGATAGATTGAAAATAAAATAGTCCTAGAAGAAGACCCTCTTCTTCTTCTTCTCTTTTCTCTCACCTAGATACCTAGTTTGGTGCCTATGGAACCCCAACACCCAAGAACCCTCCTTCTCTAATTTTTGCACACCCCAAACCGCTCCCAAAGCTCTATATTGGACAAAAAAATTACAACAAAATTCATCTAATAAATAGGAAAAATGAAGAGTCCAAGCTAGGTCAAATTTTTAGACTAGGAATATCAAAACACGGGAAGTTGTTTGGGCACCCAAGAGTTGGGCGCCTCCTCCACAATTTTTGGCATGGACCAACAAAGGAGGGAGCACAAAAAAGGAGATTATTTTCATTAAATAAGAGAATAATTAATTAGAAAAGGTGGTGGCACTCAAGGGAAGATGTTTTGGTCAACAAGGATTCTATCTCATAGAATCCTAAGCAAAACCAATTCCTCCTTTGACTTGGTCTTCCACCTAACTTCCAAATATGACTTGGAGGGAGAGTGGGGGCATGAAAATCAGAAGGAAATGGATTTTCTATAAAAAATACCTAAAAAATAGGTATGGGGGGCATTGGGACAAAGATGGCGCAAGGAGATAGGGAGTCCTAGTCATATTAGGACTCTTATTTTGACTTGGTCAAACAAGATCTTTTAACCAAGTAAAATCAAGATTAAATCAACTCAATTAAATAAGATCCTAACCCATTTAAGAACTTAATTAAATTAAATTAAATCAAATTTAATTTTGATTTATTTTTTAATCAAATTCAAAAATTAGGTTAATTTGAGTACCAATTAGACTAGGACTAGTTCTTCCTTGTACTTGGCTTATCCAATAAACCAATTAGACTTAATTCAATCAAATCCAAACTAAATCTAATTAAATTATAATTAATTAGACATAATCTCAACCTATTGACTTAATCAAATTAAGCCAATCAGCAATCCAATTGCTAATCAATCCTCCTACAATACTTGCACTAGGTTAAACTCCAATCATATTGATTGTTTAACCCTAGAACGATTCTTAATCGTTGATCAACCATCCGATCATATCGTAAGCTCTAATATATGTGACCTCATAGGTCCGAACTTAAATTATTAGCATAGAAATAAATTTTTATACTAATCGAAGTGACCATCTAGCAATGATATCCGACGGTCGGATAGGTTGAAGGTGTAGAACACCATCCTTAGAACCCATGCAGATATAGTTTCCATATAATTCATCCCCTTGACCATAATGCTTGTAGAACACATCAAAGTTCAATTGTCAACTCTGATCAGATTGTCCACATTGTATTTCAAAATACCAAATCCATCTGATGGATTATCCTGGCTAAGGTTTTGCTATATTGAAATACGGTGAAACATTCTTCTCCAACTCTTGGAGTGGTCAATTTCATCTTGATCACACTCCAACTTCACAAGTACTTGACTGTGCCCAAAAGCCTTCCATTGCTGAATTAGAAATTCAGTTAGTCTAGTACCAAAGCACAGTGAGCTGCTTGCAAGTTACTGAGGTGATCTCAGGTCTAAGAGATACTTATACCTATATCCCATTAGAGACATTCTCGATAGCAGAATACTCTAGAGTTGGTCACGTTCGATGATGATGTACCCATACATCTCACCTATATGCCATACCAGTGTCTCGACATACCTTGGTTAAGAGGATAACCAATCTATATGGCATATAGTGATCTATGCTTGATAGATGCTGACGTCCTTATTAACAGTCTATCATTTGGTCGTGAATAAATTTAAGGACTAATCGATAAATTCTCTCTTTATCGAAACTAAATAGTCCTAAGGACTTCATCACAATAATGGTGTTCATTAGAAGATATATACTTATGATGAAAAATGATGCCAAAATATTTTTCATTAATTAATAAATTGATTACAATATCTAAACTATCGACAGCTAACGATTGGCTTTGGGACACAACTTTCACTTGTCCTAAAGCCACTCGGCATAGTATCTAATATCCATCTTCAACTTATGGTTGTCAAACTTTTTGATTGCCAGGGTTTTAGTAAAGGGGTCAGCTAGGTTCTCATTTTCATTGATCTTTTGAAGGTCGACATCATCACGATCCACAATCTCACGGACCAAATGGAAGCAGCATAGAATGTGCTTTATTCGCTGGTGTGCCTTTGGTTCCTTTGCTTGAGCATGGTGCTAATGCTGTCGTAGTTGAGCAGAACTGGACCATCAATGAAGGGTGCTACTTCGAGCTCAGTGATGAGCTTCCTCAGCCACATAACTTTTTTTGTTGCATCTGATGCTGCCATGTATTCTACTTTGCAAATAGAGTCAGCTACTATACACTACTTGGAACTTTTCCAGCAGATGGCTCCACCATTTAGAGTAAAGGTATACTCCAACATACTTTTACTATTATCATGATCAGATTGAAAGCTGGAGTCTGTAAATTTTACAAGCTTCAGATCTGACTCACCATAAACCAGCCATTGGTCCTTAGTATTTTAAAATACTTAAGGATGGTTTTAACCACCTTTTAGTAATTTTCTCCAAGGTTAGACTGGTATCTACTCACTACTCTAAGTGAGTATACCACGTCTGATCTCATACATGTCGTTGCATACATAATAGACCCTACAACCGAAGCATATGGAATTCTACTCATATGCTCTCTCTCCTTAGGAGTTGTTTGACAATCCTTCTTAGAGAGAAAAATTTCTTGGCCTATTGGAAGATAGCCTTTTTTGAAATTCTCCATGCTGAACCTCTTCAGCATAGTTTCTATGTTTGTGGATTGAGATATACCAAGTATCTTTTTAGATCTATCCCTATAGATCTTCATCCCTAGGATGTAGGATGCTTCACCCAAGTCCTTCATGGAGAACTATGATGACAACCAAACTTTTATTCCTTGTAGTGCAGGGATGCCATTTTCGATTAAGAGAATATCATCCACGTACAAAAAAAGGAATATCACTGCTAGACCATTTGCCCATTTGTAAATGCATGGTTCTTCTCCATTCTTAATGAAGCCATACATTTTGATCACTTTATCAAAATGTATGTTCTAACTCCAAGATGCCTGCTTCAATCCATAAATGGATCTCTGAAGCTTGCACATCTTGGACTCATTTATGGATGTGAACCCTTCAGGTTGTATCATATACACCTCTTCGGTCAGCTCTCCATTTAGGAAAGCTATCTTCACATCCATCAGCTAGATCTCATAGTTCAGATGGATAATAATGGCAAGTATGATCTAAATGGGCTTGAGCATTCCCATAGGAGAGAATGTCTCATCATAGTCAATAACATAATGTTGACGATATCCCTTGACAACCAAATGGGCTTTATAGATCTCATCTTTCCATCTGCGCCCCTCTTTCTTTTCAAGACCCATTTACACCCAATGGATTTAACCCCTTCAGGTGGGTCAACTAATGTCCATACATCATTGACCTTTATGGAATCCATTTTGGATCTCAAGGCTTCTAGCCATTTCTTAGAGTTGGGTCTCTGCATCGCATCCATATAAGTTATCAGATCCTCATCATTCTCATCGAGTTTGATGGGATCACCATCCTGGACCAAGAATCCATAGTATTTATCCAGATGGCGGGGTACTTTATCGGATCGTCTTAGTGGTGCAGGTTCACTAGGCTTTGGATCTGATCTGATCAAATCGAACTTAGGTTCAACATTCTGTGTCATACTTTCTACCTGTTGAACTGCATCAACTTCAACCTTAGAAGTAACAGTTCCTTCATCAATAAACTCCTTTTCTAAAATGGTCGCCCTAAGGCTAACGAATACCTTATATTCATCAGCATGGTAGAAATAGTATCCTTTGGTCTCTTTTGGGTATCCTATGAATATACACTTATTAGACCTAGGTCCAAGTTTGTCTGTAACTAACCGTTTGACATAGCCGGACACCCCCAAACCCTAAGGTGTGAAAGTGTTGGCTTACGCGCTATCCATATCTTATATGGGGTTTTAACTATAGATTTACTTGGAATCCTATTTAAAAGATAACAAGCCGATTCGAGTGCATATCCTCAGAAGGATATCGGCAAGCTGGCAAATCCCATCATGGATTGGACCATGTCTAATAGAGTTCGATTCCTCCTTTCAGATACACCATTATACTATGGTGTTCCAGGAGAAGTTCATTGGAAGAGAATTCCATTCTATCCTAGATATGTGAGAAACTCATTCGAAAGGTATTCTCCTCCTCGGTCAGATCGAAGAGTTTTAATACTCTTTCTAGTTTATTTTTCTACTTCACTTCAAAATGGTTTGAACATTTCAAAAAATCCAACTTATGTTTCATCAGATAGACATATCCATATCTGGATAGATCATCTATGAAAGTGATGAAGTAGACATATCCACCTCTAGCACTTGTGCTCATTGGTCCACATACATCAAGTATGTACTAGACCTAAGAGCTCATTGGCTCTCTCATCTTTTCTAGTAAAAGGTGACTTGGTCATTTTACCAAGAAGATAGAACTCATAGGTTGGAAGTGATTCACAATCATTAACTTTAAGGATTTCCTCCTGAGTCAACCTATTTATCCTATTCTTGTTTATATGACCTAGCCTACAGTGCCATAAGTAGATATCTGATACACTATCTAATCTGGGTTGCTTGCCAGTAGAATATACTACATTAATAGGTTGTGATAACATATATACACCATTATTCAATTATCCATAAAAAGCAATAATACCATTCATAATGACATTACAAACTCATTTCTTTATTGAAATTTTATAATTGTTCATGGCCAAAAGGCCTACAGAAATGATATTTAAAAAGAAACTAAGGACAAGAAATGATAATTACTAAGAACAACGGTATGAGATTCAAATACAAGTTTCAAAATTTCTAAAGCTAGAACTGGAACTAGTCTTCCATCTCCAACGTTCAGGAATCTCTCACCTTGCTTGAATCTTCTATTGACCTGCAATCCCTGCAATTGAATTGCAAATATGGTAAGGGCTATCGATATCCAATACCCAGTCAGTAATATCATAAATAGAGAAATTGCAAGGAGTTATCATATAAATACCTTGCCTAGCAATAGCTTACTTGCTTTCTCTGCCTGTTTGAGTCCAAGGAGGCAATGTACTGAGGACAGTTCCTCTTCCATTGCCCCCACTTTTTGCAAAAAAAGCATTCAACTTGACTCTTATCGGACTTGGTTTTTGGAGTTTGAACCTATACAGGTGTCCTAGCATGAACATGCAGCTTCTTGGCTTTCTTCTTCTTGTTCTTTTTCCCTTTTCCAAAGGATCGAGAATGAGAAGATGAACCTCCCACTAAGTTCACCAAGTCCTTATGGAGTTGGTGATCCTTCTCAGAGTTCTGAAGTAACCCCAGTGACCCGTGGTAGTCCACTTCAGACTTTGACATTCTATAATGTATAAGAAATGGGAGATAAGACTTTGGCAGTGAGTTCAATATTGCATCTTTACCAAGTTGTTTGTGCAAGAGAAAGCCGAGCTTTCTCAAGTGCTCTATTAGCTCGATCATGTACAATACATGATCAGTGATAGAGGCACCATCCCACATTCTGGCATTGAAGAAGTTACAACTAGTCTCGTACCTCTCAACGTCATCGAGTGTGCCAAAAGAATCCTCCAATACTTGGAGCATTTCGTTTGGCTAAGCTGTCTCAAACTTGCGATTGAACTCATCACTCATCACAGCTAGCATAATGCAGCACACCATGGTTCGATCACTAAGCCACTTCCGATAAGTGTCTCCGACTATTCCACATGCATTGGCAGCTAGCTCCTCAAGTGCAGGATCCGTCAGCACATATAGGATCCGTTCATGCTCTAGAATAATCTTTAACTTTCGGTATCAACTACTGAAGTTGGGTCCCACCAACTTATCATTATCCAACAATGATCGGAGTGATAGAGAAGTGGCCATTTCTGCACAAAGAAAAACCAAAATTTAATTAGCAATTGATTCATTAAATCTAAAGATTTGAACATTAATCAAAAGATTTCTCCCACTATTTTATTCGAATTGGTAGCCTCTACCTCCAATTCGAGGAATTGCCCAAATTCCTTAGTAGGTACTAAAATCCGCATAGACTGTACACAAGTCCAACTTTGGTTGGCCCACCCATGTAAATCTAAGGATAGGTTCATAACCAATTATTTCTCCAAAAAACTTTTAGTAATTAAATTTTGCCCAAGGCCCTGATCAGTTGGCTTTGGCCTTCTCAAAAAATGGTGCAATTAGGTCCAACCATTAACATGACCATACTTACCCATCCAACCAATGAATGATCAGGCCCAACTTTGGTTGGCCCATCTGACCACCATTTAGAAAGATGTATCCAAGAGATCATATAATGAATGATAATTCCATCAACCGATAAGCACCAAACCTTTGGGCCTCCAATGATTATCCAACTGATGGACCCATTATCATCCACTTTAATGGGAGACTATGATCCAGTTATCATATAACTATTTTATTTTAGAGACCTAATAATTTTAGAGGATTTATTTATAGAAGTGAATAGATCAGATTATCCAACTTGTCATGATCCTCCTACTAACTTCACCAACTCAGCTTAAGGGAGATCATTAATAGGTTGGTCTAGGAGGACCTAAATCAATCTAATTGATTTACTTAGCCGACATGGGTTAGCTCGAATAGTCAAGCAATCCGATCAAAACATAATCTCACCAAGAGTCTAGGTAAGTTTGATCAGTGGAAGGTCTGCCAGGCTTGCCTTAGACACTATTATAAATGGTCAGGTAAGTAGGCTACAATTAAAAACCACTGGTCTAGTTTACCTTAGACACCAACTGGTTTAATTAGTTTCAATTAGATCAACCTAACAGTTTGTGCTAGACCGCATAGCCAGGAATCAAGTCCATCTTGGGTCTTGTTAAAGACATGGACTTGACCAACTACAACTATTGTAATTGATTTAGAGAATCCTTGTCCTAATCTAAGACAACAATTGATTAGATTAAGTCAATTCTCTAATTAAGTCCATTTTTTAATCTAACCCTAGGTCTAACTCAATTAATGGACGTAATCCCAACTAATCCATTTAATCCAATGTGTTATGATTTGTGTCTTAGGATCTTTAATTCACGATCCTAGATCCTAATTAATTAACTTCTTAATTCTAAATTATGTTTTGGGCTGAGGGTTGGGGTTCAGCTTTTTCAAAATGATTTTCATGTTTGTAAAATATTTTTACAACATGATTCTATCAACCAAGTTTCATGTTTGATTCATAATCAATATGCAAGTAAAATAAACATAAAACTACTTTAGATCTAATCTAAATAGGTTCATGTAATTGAAATAGTTTCAATAATAATCAATCATAAATCTCCCTAGATCAAATCTAACATATTTGTGATGATTGAAATCAAATTAAAACATTTTTAATCAGATCATAAAATATCTTAGATCTAATCTAAAATCTTATGATAAATATTTTAGATCAGTACGTACTAGGACAAACTATTCACTGTAAGGGATAAACCTTACAGTAGGACAACCTTATGGCAGTCCGTGCAATCTAAAATATTTTATTTTATTTTATTTTAGTTAGAAAGAAATTCAGCTTCCGTTGAAGTCCAGTCTGATGCTTAGCCTAATGCAACTGGTAATCACGAAAGAGCTTCAATCAAAAATTCTTCCTTCAGTGATCGAACCACAGCTGAACTTCTTTAGCGACCGAACTCCTCCAACAGTCGAACTCCTCCCGAACTCCTACAGTGGTCGAACCTCTTTCAAACTCCTACAGTGGCCGAACTCCATCCAAACTTCATCATCAATCGGACTTCTTTCGGACTTCTCCATTAGTCGAACTCCTCCAAGACTTCTCCTTCGGTCAGACCTCTTCATCAGTCAGACTCCTCTTAGACTTCTCCTTCAGTCGGATTCCTCTAGGAGCTGAACTCCTTCCGAACATCACCTTCAGTCAAATTCCTCCAAGAGCCAAACTCCTTCCAGACTTCTCCTTCAATCAGATTTTTCTAGGAACCGAATTTCTTCCAAACATTTCCTTCAGTCGGATTTTTCTTTCAAACTTCTCCTTCAATCAGATTCCTCTAGGAGCCGAATTTCATTCAAACTTCTCCTTCAATCAAATTCTTCTAGAAGCCAAACTCCGACTAAGAGCCAAACTCCTTCCGAACTTCTTGTTCAGTTGATTCCGCCAGGAGTCGAACTCCTTCCGGACTACTCCTTCAATTAGATTTTTCTAGGAGCCAAATTTCTTTCAAAATTTTCCTTAAGTCGGATTCCTTCAAGAGCCAAACTCCCTCTAGACTGCTCCTTCAATAGAATTCCTTCAGGAGTCAAATTCCTTCTGAGCTTCTTTTTCAGTCGGATTCCTCTAGGAGCCAAACTTCTTTCAGACTTCTCCTTCAATCAAAGTTCTCTAGAAGCCGAATTTCTTTCAGACTTCTCTTTCAGTCAGATTTTTTCAGGAGCCAAACTCCTTTCGAACTTCTCTTTCAATTGGATTCCTCCAAAAGCTGAACTTCTTTCGGACTTCTACTTCAGTCAGATTCCATCAGCGGATTACTTTCAAATTTTAGTTAGCATTCCTCTCGGATAATCCCCTCTAGATGTATTTTCTTTAGGAGTTAGAACTTCTCTAAAATTGATATATGTCAAAGTTCTTCATCAACCAATGCCTGCTTCCTCTAAACTTTGACTATTAAATCTCGATGAACGGACACATCACGATAAATGATATCTCTCTCTCTATAGCAAATCCCACACGACCTCGAGCGGCCCACTACCAGATGGTTATGGCTGTCACTATTAGTCTACTACAGGTGATACCTCTCTCTATAGCAAATCCCATACGGCCCCGAGAGGCCCACTATCGGACGGCTATGGTGTCACTATCAGTCTGCTACAAGCGATACCTCTCTCTCTCCATAACAAATCTCATACAGCCTAGAGCGGCTCACTATCGAACGATTATGGTTGTCACTATCAGTCTGCTACAGGCTCCGTCTATAAAAAGAGATCCTCTAGATATGTTTTCTTTAAGCTCTCTTCTCCTTCCCTAAAATTTTACTAAATTCTGTTCTAAGCACTCCATTCCTGTTGGCCAAAAGAGCTGACTTGATCATCGGAGGGTCCTGCCGGAGCCACCACCATCGACTCTGGGTGAAACTTTATTTTGCAGGTCACCAGTGGTGACCTCTTCTACCTCGACTCCAGCTCGATCCGACGTCGATCAATTTCTGCACCAATAGGATTAGCGCTAGAAAAAGGGCCTCTATTTTTGAGAAACCCTTGTTCTTAAAGTAGTGCTCAATCAACCCTATAGATCTTCTTCTTCAAGGTTCATCTCCATCCTCTCCCTCAATCCCAAGAAATACCTCCAAAGAAGATGACTGCCTGAAGATCTACCACTTTTATCATTAGATCTAAGTCAGATCCATCTATTCCTACTCCATCATCGATGCTTCAACCTTCACCTCCATCGACGGTCATGGTAGATCCAGAGTAGTTTAACCTACTGATGCAGCAAGTTCAGAACATCACCAAAATGGTGCAGACCTTGCGGCAGCCTCTGGTGGCAGTTCTGCCAAAAAACCTACCATCAAGATGTCAGGAGCCAATCCTAAGGAGGAGCACTTAGTCTAGCATACCCGTCGCCCCTCAGAAGGAAAAATAGAGAGTAGAGGATCCTCATTCGGATCATAATTCTTCTTCGAAAGAGATATTCTCCATCTACAGTCAGAAGCCTTCTAAGATCTACGATTTAGATAACGTCCTCGATAAAAAACTGTAAGAGATGGACCAGTAGATTGAGAAACTCCACCTCATCACCCTGATTCACCATGATGACATCTGCACCGATCCCCCTTTCTCTCCCCAAATTATGCAAGAGCTCATTCCGTCGAGTATTAAGCTCCCCCAATTTAAAAGCTATGATGGAACCTCTGATCTGATCAATCATCTAAAGACTTTTCATATCATGATGCTGCTTTATGGTGCACTAGACGTCATCTTATGCCAAGCTTTTCTATCGACCTTAAAGAAAGCAGCAAGAAACTAGTACTCGACATTGAAGTCGGGTACAATCTTCTCTTTTGATCAGAAGAGCCATCAGTTTGCCGCTCACTTCGTCAGTAGTCGATGTCCGCACCGAAGTTCAGATTTCCTGATAAATATCAAGGAGGAAGAATCTATCTGAGCTTACATTATTCGATTTAATGCTGCTGCATTGGAGGTTCGAAACCTAGACCAGTCTATTGCAATGGCTGCACCTAAGGATGGCCTTCAGAAGAATAATTCGCTATTCTTTTTAGAGAAGAAGTACCTTAGAAACTTTGCCGATCTACTAGCTCGGGCTGAGAGATATGCCTGAGCGAAAGAAGCCTTCAAATTGAAAGATGAGAAAGCCGTAGGAGAGTGATAGGTGGGTGAGTCTAATAATCCCATAGCTAATAAAGGACCGAATGAAGTTTGACCCTACTCAAGGACTCTCTGTTAGATATGTGTGCCTTAGAAGCCAGAATTGGTTGACACTTATAATATACTTGTATGGGCAAAATTATAATTTTCATTATAAATAATAAAATGGGTTATTTTCTATCACATATGTATATTTAGTGTCTGTGATACATCCTTTGAGTTAATGGTAACAATAATTCTTATTTTCAAGAGTGAAAAATTTAAGACAAGAATTTTCATTGTTAACTCATAAAATGCTCCTGACCGTAGGATCATCGTGAGGATGGTGATTGATCCAGAAGGTTAGTGTACAATCACTTCTTTATAGTAGAGTCTTGAGTCTACGGTGTAGAGACACCAGAGCCAGAGTATAGGTACTCGTTAGAGAATGAGGGCACTGAAAGTGACCATCTCGAGTAGTCGTAAGAAAGTCTACCTTCTCATTAATGACTGACTCGAAGCTACAGTGGTGTATCCAATTCTTTGACCTGAGGTACATCGGCAGTTTACCTTGAGGGTGTTATAGTTTGACTACACCATAACTCGATCTCCTAGCCATTCAGAATCCTGAGGTGTATGTTGGCTATAGCATGTTCGTTGTAGGAATTGGATTACACCAAGATGAAATCTATCTACCTCGGTGGACGAGGAGCAGCCCAATGATGATTACGAGAATCAAGTCCATAACCCATAGCCATGGCAGAGAGTGAAATAATAGAAAGAGTTTGTATTACGATTTTTACATCGGACTTAAATCAGATGATTAAATCATATGATTGAAATTAGGGTTTGATAAGTTCACCTTAACCCTAATCTGATCTTGGCTCAGGATATAAGAACTTAATCACACTAGTAGCTGCACTAAGAGATTCATTTTTAGTTTTGATGGATTGCCACCATATACTGCTAGGTGTCACTAGAGGATTTTGGGAGCAATTAGAATGATTTAGATGATCAATCATTCTAGTTGTCTGAATCAAAAGAGTTCTGATCTATCGAAAGAAGTTTCGATGATGTTGATGATGGAGATCATGACATATCTCATTACCATATAGAACTGAACCTAACTGGATCACACAAACAAGGGTTTGGATCTAGATATCATCAATTAGACTAACCCAGTTCAATTGATTTGAATTAGATTCAATTAGGTTCAAGAAAATTGTGCTAGCACACGATTGAGCCTAACATCCTCCTTTTCCTATCATTAAAAGTTATCTTGACCGAGCCAAATAAGTTTGTGCTCACTCAGTTACCTTTACCTAGTCTGACTGGAGCTTGTCCAGGTTAGAAAAGGGTTGTCTTAATTTATGAAATAAATTTGAAACAACACCTACCATTTTTCGTCACCTGCTAATTCTTGTCCTTTGACTTTGGTCAAACATTGACCTTTGACCCTTGGATATCTGCCCATGTGTCAGGCACTTATTGAAGAGTAGATAGGGGCTTGTCCCCTTACTAGATTTTAAAAATAAAGGGACACATTCCTAGAATGGCGTGCACCCATGGATAGGGATGCCTGGAGTCCCATACGGATGGGACTCCAGGTTGCTTCTTGGATTCAAACTAGGTGACCCTCACCTATAGACTTTGACCAGTCTTAGGTGCCACCTAAGGATAAATCTATGGGTCTCTCATCTGACTGGATTAGGTGATGTCATCCCATCAATCAAATTTAGATTTGATTGCACGAAGTAACGTGATTGGCTGAGATGATGTGGCACTGCGTGGCACAGCAGGGTCTATATAAATACCCATCTGCGCCCAACTTTGATAGAACTTTCTCCTGACCATGCCCTAAGGCTGCCCCACTCCCTCCTCCATGCCATCTTTCTAATCCTCTCTCTCCTCTCCACACCTAAGGATAGTTGGGCTTCAGATTAGTACGATTTAAGCAAGAAAAAACTGACGAGAAAGAAAGAAGGCAGCACTGCTGCAGAGACGACAGCAGATCTTCAAAAGGATTTTCGAAGATCCTCCAAATCAGATCCAGATCTAATATCTGCAGATATGATAAAGAAGGAGAAGATCTCTAGATCTAGCCTGAGTGGATACTGGTTGAGGTCAAGCGCTTATGTGGCTAGATCCAGAACATTAGGCCATCAGCAGATCATCAACGGATAATCAGATTACCCATATCAAGGTAAAACTAATTTAGATTTAATTTAATTTAATTTTTTTATTTATCATATCATAAAATTTGATCTAAAAAATATCAAATCTGATTTGAATCTAAGAAAAAATTTTTGAAATATGCCTCTTGATCCAATCAGATTTGAACGAACCTGACCCAGAAAATCAGGATTTTCCCTTCAACTGGTATCAGAGATAGGTTACATAAAATTTATTTAGATCTGATTTAATCTAATAAATTAATGATTTTAGATATCACATGATAGGTAATTAGATCTAAAATTAGAAAATTAAAAAATTAAAATTAATTAATCTAGATTTAATATGTACGAGATACATAACTAGACTTGGAATAGAATTATTCTATATGTAGTCTGGTATAATCATAATTTTTATTTGATTAAATATGATTTTAAGATTTATTTATTTACTATTTTTTAATCTTATAAATGTTATAATCAGATTTGAGAAATAGAAAAATAAATTAAAT